>JBBPLV010000358.1:0-16643 GCA_038089975.1 Boletellus ananiceps | reverse complement strand
ATTGGGGTCAGGAGTGGAGGAGTGATTGGAAAAAGTTGAAGGGGTCCTATGTCCCTTTTTGAGGGCAGTGATGCAGGCCTTTTGAGTGTGGAAGGTTTTGGCTTTCTCAAGCCAGTCTGAGATGGTGGTGGGAATGGTAGTCATGGAGAGGATCATGATGGCAATCTGTTGATCCAGCTTGAGGGGGAACTGGTCAATAAGAGTTGTCTGGTCAGTAATCCCTGCTTTGGCAGCAAGGTTCAGGAAGTCAGTGATATATTTCTGGAAACTGTCATCTGACTCTCTGTCAGGACATTTGAATGACTTCTGGATGAGCTTCAAGAGCTCAAGACGTACAGTGGCTTTAGTGTTGAAATGGTAGAACATAGATTCAAAGTTCAAGACAAACTTGTCAAAAGTTTTCTCAATGGAGGCAATGGTGGTGTCAGCCATGCAATCATACCACATTTCTGAGAAGGAGACTCCATGTCCCTTGCTCATCTTGTTGAGGGTGGTCATGATCTTGTGGTTATCAGAGGTATAAAGCATGGCATTGATCATGAAGTAGGCCTTCATGGTCTTGATCTATCAGATGGCATCTGTGGGCTTACCTGAGAAGTTGGCTGGGAGGGCAGCTTTGAGTTCAGACATTGCAATAACTGGTGGAGTTGGTGCTGGAGGTTTGGAGGGTGCAGGTACTTGGGGAACAGGGGGAAGTGCTGATGGCACAGTTGGACTAGGGAGGGCTGCTGGAGGTATGGCTGAGCTAGGGGTGCTGTGGGAGGTGAAGATGTGACAACAGTGGTGCTGTGGGGTGGGAACTGGAGGAACTGCTATGAACTGGTGGCTTGAAGATTTGAGGACTAGGATATCCTTGTCTGAGGATTCTGGGGCTTTGATATGACAAGATGTGGTGGCTGGGGTGTCATACTCCTGAATAGGAGGGACAAGGGAGATTCTTGATCTTTTGTTATGCAAAGCATACCTTGAGAGATTGTCTAGGACTGAACTGACAGGCAGGATGCTCATGAAGAGGTACAACTCAGCTTAAAGGGATGAGGGAACTATATGGTCAATGACTAGACTAAATCTGTATGGTCTGAGACCAGCTGAGGGAACTAAGGACAAGAACTCAATAGAGGACTCAGACTGAGGAGAGACTCAAGAGTATGCTAGATTACACAGATCAAGGATGTGATACAAGGATTGTATCTAAGGCTTACATAGTTGGGCCAGATGTGCACAGACCAAGTATCATAAAAGGAGGAACAAAAGAAGAGACAAAAGGGAAGTCTAAGTTGAATGGGACAACTACATGATCAACATGACAATAAAGACTAAAGAGGAACAATAGAGGCTTCAAGATCACTTGCAATAAGTAGAATGTGCATGTAATTGTAAAGGAAAAGACCAGGGATACCAGAGCAATAGAGATAAAGGCAAGAAAAGAGAAATAGATGTGGATGTAGGCAAGAAATTGTAATAGTATATAGTATAGTCCCTCTAATATATTGGTGTCAAAGCCATTCATTAATTCATACAACCCAAGCTTAATCCTAGAAAAATTTGAGTCACATTATTAGGATCAAATTAGCTTGTCAAACATCATCTTGCAAAGAGAGAGAACCACTATGACATCTGGTGAGAGCACCCACCTTGCATAGTGACCAGACACTCAAGAATACTTGACACTCTCTAGTGAATCCTCGATGTCAGAAGAGTAGATTCTAGCTGGGAAGTGTGAGTATGCAGAGATGGCATCAGCTACCTTCAAATTTCCAGTAAATAGATGCTGCCTTTGAACTGCAAAGACAAACATATCTTTATCCTGGTATATGTACTTGATACTTCCCAGGACTGGTGAAGACAAATGGTTTCTGCTGGGATAGAACAGGATCAAGGAGTTACTGAGATGGGTAGATGACTGACTGTAGAAGATGCCAGTACTATGTCTAACATTGGCATGCAGGATTGCTGAGTGTTGTCTGATCAGCTGTTGAAGATTATCTGATATGATACTGGTCCTCAGGTTGTCTGCAAGCTGGAAAGGGATGGTCCCATCAGGATTGGTTGTCTTAGTGTCCTGCCAGTAAGCCTGATCTTGCACTTGTAAATAGCAGTTGGGCAATCAAGGCAGGATAACCATACATGAAGTCTAGCACCTCTGATATATGAATGAAGCATGGTAGCCTCCAGCTTTCCTATGCTGAACAATTATTTTATTGACCATATATGTATGGAATGACTCACTGGGTTTATGGTTGCTTGGTAGATGTTGAAGAACTCCAATCAGGCATTCAAAGGGAAATGTCCACCGAGAGTAGACTAGTCCAAAAAGGATAAGGGCATCATATATGCAGAAGGAGGCATGATGATTGGGCTGAAGGGACCAAGTAGGGCAGAGAGTGGTTAAATTTCCAACATAACTCACAATACAAGAACAATATACAGAGGTACATTCAAGAGTCATCATTTGAGCACAGGAGAAATAAACCATGGAAACAAAGGACATTGTGTGGTTGAGAGCAGTCATGGTATCTGGATCAGAATCATGAACTCTCCAGAGTCTGATGAGTGCAGTTGGAATGTGGACTGTGATGAATGACTGCCACTCCTCTGCCTTAATTATGCCCACTGATGTATCACCAAAGTTATGAGGACCAAATCAAAACCATAAGCAGGCTAAAATATCCTAGACTATCTCATGTGTCCTTTCTAGCAATTCTGTGTTGTATTCACTCCTATGTTGGGGTAGGAGGGCAGTGGCAAATAGGGGCTTCTGACATGCTGCAGAGACATTAGCAAGGAGCTCTATCTACACAACACACTTACCCAATTGATAAGAGCTTTCATATAGTTGCTCTTGAATAATCTTGTTTGCATTGTAGGCAGACAGTCTAACATCTGACAGACATACTGCAATGAGTTCATGTTTTTCCAAAAAAGATCAGCTCGAAGTATTTCCATGAACTGATTTAGATATACAGAGTCATACAACAATGGAACTGTTACAACAGAAAGACCATGAATTGCAGAAACTTGGGACATCTCCCTCATAGTCAAGGGAGGTGGAGTGGTGGAATCCAGCACAGGCAATCTGAAGTCATAGTGAAAAGCAGGAGGTACTTTGGAGGTGCATGAAGTGTTTTCATCTGTGACACCAAGGAGGTTCTGACTATTGTGGGCAACTAAACCTTTCAATATACAGTACATTGCATTGATGACAAGCTGCTGAGCAGAGTCCCAATAGAGCAACCACCAAAGTTTTGGCCATCAAACACCATATTCCTTGAATAAGTTTTCACATTGAGCTGTCATTGTAGCATCCCTCCACTGTTCAGCATGATGGCACAGTATGTCCATATTGTGTGGTACCCAACTCTCAAAGTCCACCTGGCCATAGCTACTCTTATGGTAGCAATTACATGCTCTACAAATGAAATGACTATGGATGTCTACAAATGCCAAGATGTGGTGAGAAGCAGAGAGGTCACAAACAGTCAACACAATAGCACTATGGGTGATATGCTTATCAGGATAGTTGGCTGTGCAAGAGTATCAGACACCTCTCTCCCAGAAAACCACCAGGCCATTGATGAGCAGGTGGATATAGTAGTTGAAGTTTTCCAGTGACAGCTGACTAGGACTAGGGATAATCCCTGTGAGGTATAGATTCTCTGGCTGATACCATATATCAGCAGGGAGGTTAAGATATGCCATAGAGGTTATCCCAGATGATGTCCTTATTGTTGAAGAAAGATATCTTATCTTATCTTCTTATCTTATCTTGGAGATCATCTTATCTTTTATCTTATCCATTCATCTTATCATTTGTAGATGATCTCCCATAACTCATGATCTCTTACATATATGCTTCTCATGTTTCAGTATGGGCTAGACTCTTCCAGAAGTCTAGAACTCTTGCATCAACAGGTGAAACACTTTTTTTCTGTCAGACATTTCACCTTAATTCTTCTTCTTCTTGCTGTTTCATCTATATTGAAACATGCTTCTTATTGTTTCACCTACTGTTTCAGATATGACTCATCTGTTCCACTGTAGTGTTTCACTATTCAGTCTGAGATTAAACCTTAGTACCAGACTGTATATAAACCTGGCCCTTTGGCCCAAATACAATACAAGCAGTTCTAGGAGATTCTCTCTAAGACCTGAGTGCCCTTTCCTCATCCCTTCACTCTTCATCTACTCTCTCCATCACCTACCCTAGTCTTTGTCACCACACACTCTGTGTTGCAAGTCTCTCAGCACTCCAACTAGAAGTGAGTCTCTACACTTCAAGCTTATCCCTTGGCTGTCTCTTGGTCTGTGCCCCCTTTGGAAATGCCTGTCCCATTCCAAAACTCACTCCTTACAAGCTCATTCCCTTGGAATTGAAGAAATTGACATGCAATGAAAAGACATATTGTCCTTCATTGCCCAAGTCAATGAAAAGTTGGCCCAGTATGGGCCCACCAAATTCCTGAAGGAACTGGGCATCAAAGAGATTCTTGATAAAGTGAGGAGGGGGTTCTGACATGGAAGTGGCAAGGTTGTCACAAGATCTATCCATGAGAATTTCTGGTATTTGTTTAAGAACATTCTTGTGGAAGAGGCTGATGGTACTGTCACTCTGCTGAAATGCCAAGTAGAGCAGCAAAGAGAAGGCATTGAGCATAAGGTTGCCAGTATTGTCACTCATGCCCATTATGACACACTGATGACAAGTGCAATCTGAGCAATGATATTTATATGATTGATGGGACTTTGGTCCTGTTCACCTTCATTCAAGTCAGCAGTTGGATATCAGGTATAAATAGTAGGCCCCACCAGTGTCATGTTTTAACAGGCTGGAAGTGGAAGGAACTGAAGGAGCATGTGATTGTAGCTCAAGATTGAGCCTGTGCAAGGATTTGGCTACCTTATCCCTGTGAGACTTAGTAATAGGCATGTTGCACTTGATCCCTTTGAGGGCACTGCAAAGGACAGATAGCTCCTATTGTAGTGTAGAAAGAGATGTGCCTGCAGGATCCAATAAAAGGTGAAAGCACCACTGGCAATACTCCTCAATGTTCAATATTAGCTCCAGAGCCTTGACAGAATGCTGGTTCAAATCTTTCTTGGATAACCCACTGTGAATGGTCATGGAAGGTGAGCATCAAGAAGGCCCAGGGACACTAGGAAGACTGTGTATAAGGGACTCCTCTACTCAATCAGAAGGGAGTGGAGTAGAACTTGTGGGAGGGAGATGACAGAGACCCTCAGTGAGGTTGGGTACTACCTGTGGTCCAGGAACTGGTGCCAAGTGATCTAAGGGTGTCAGACTGTGGAGTGTAATATAACTAAGACTCTCAATGATATCAATAATAGAGAGAGGGTCTGGTGTGCCCTCAATGAGAGAGCGACTAGGTCTGCCATCCTGATAGGCTCTGCATGATTTTCATAACTTGCTTGCTTCACTATCTTGGCTGAGCCCATTGTTGGTAAGTGTCAAGGCAAGGAGATGAGCAGCCAAGTTGTTGATACAAGCCTGTGGTTCAATAGAGTCTACTCCAAACTGGACTGGTTGGAAAGAACATCTCAAATGTTTGTCTCACATATGCTTCAGATATACAGGGATGGCCTTGGAATCCATCAATACACCTCAAGCACCATTTGTTTTGATACACTCCTCACATGTGCATTGTTTAAGCACAGGGTGAGGCATATAACCTAGGGCTTTGCAAAGTGAGACACTTGGATGTCCTGTGAAATAAAACTTACCAAAGACACTTTGATTGGGACTGTAAGGCAGGTGACAAACATAGGTGGTGCAAGCAGGACCACATAGTAGAGAGTAGTGCAGAGTTTCTGGAGAGTTGAGGTTCTCTACATGAATCCAAAACAGCCTTATGTCCTCCATGCATCATGCCCTGATATCTTAGCATTGAATATTGTGTTTCTTGTAGTCATTCATAGGCAGGTAGAGTGGGTGAGTCATGATCATGAAGACAACAAGTACTGGTCATCAAGGTGAGAGGTCCAATTGTTAGGCTAATTGTCAAGTTTAATGAACCTGTGATGATTAACTGTAGACTAAGCAGCCGATTGTTTTGGCAAGACTATAGTGATACAATAAGATGAGTAAAAATAAATGTTAGACAGATCAGTCAGAATACTCAACTTCTCAAAATCAACTGCAATGTTTCTCAACACCTTGTCTCTATCCTATAGGCTTGAATGTCACATGCAGGAGCATCAAGACACCATTCTCTGTCTGTCAGTGTTACACAAGGATAACTTGTTGGCCAGCAGTGGTCAGTGCCCCTATTTTTACTTCAAAAGTCAAGTCTGTAATGCTTACATAGAGGCAGGTTTTGATAGCCTGAGGGTGTGGGATCTACAGCATCAGATCAAGCTGCCTAAGCCCACTCAGATGCAAAACACTCATAACCCCATCATTGTTACAACATTCGATGGGGCCTATGGTTTGTGCTACTCTTCTTCCTTGTTCCATCCCACTACCTTGCCTTCCTACTTAGATGGTGCGACCTTTCCGGTATTCCCCTTGTATCCACTACTGGAATGGGACTCTTGAGTTACTACATTTGGTATGCCCCATTTTCTATTCTCAGACACATAGCCCTCCTACAGCATCATCTCTTTATTGAGGCTGCATCTCCCACCCTTCCATACTAGGCATCTCTTTGTTACTATACCAGGAACTACTACGACTAGCGAAGTACAGCTCTACCTAGGTATTTAAACCATGCCATGTACTATATGAGTTCCCTAGTTAGTTCTACACAATTCTACGTGCAGTTTCTAGCCTTCCATGAGTCCCCTCAAGGATAGTGAGCTTTCGACTTCGATTAGTCTTCGTCCTACTATTGAGTGGACGCTATCCGAGTGTTTTCTGTTGAAAGCATAGGACTCGAGATTTGACCTTAGGAGATTGTACGCAGTCCGCGTAACACCAGTATGACGGAACAGCAGGGCACTGCACATGCTACAGCCAGAGCACCACCTGTGCAAGTTGCGACTACCAAATATGGACCTCACTCAGCCGCTGTGCACCACCTCAGGCAGCACTTCTCAGGAAAAATAGCCCTCTATGAGACTGGTTTCCATTGTAGGTGGCAATACATCTGAAAGACTGCAAATCTCAAGAGCCTCTCATATGCGAATCTTTCCAAGAAGCCTGTTAGTGCCTCTCAATCACCCTGCATCACTCTTTGTATGCCTTATTAGACCCCATACAGACCTCCATGGGTACATCTATTTCGCAGGTCCTTGCACTACCCCTCAAGCACCTCCTATTGCTTCCCATGGACCTCGTCAGACCTCCACAAGTACCCTTGCCAACACGCTATGCAGCACCTCTCGAGCACCTCCCATTGCTCCCTGCAGACCTCATCAGACCCCTGTGGGTACCCCCATTTTATTCCCCACTGACATGCTATACAGTGCTTTCCACCACTTGCGGATTATCCCGCAGCATACCTGGCATGTTGCACAAGGCTACTTGACATGCCCAGATCACATTGCATGGTCTCAGCAGACATTTTGAAAGTCCAAAGTGTTCCAGAGACAAGACTCAGACACAGAGGCTTGTGGAGATCCCTGGACAAGCCTACAAATGCCAGCACCTGTTGGAATGACTGGAGTGGCTTCAACAAAAAAAAGATGCCATTGAAGAAAGTAACAGTGCCCTTACCAATGATGTCTTGGACATAGACATGGATGACTTCACAGTAGACCTTGATCCTGGAAATGACAATTATGTTCCTAGCAATACTGAACCAGAGCTTATCGTCCAGGACACTCACAAACAGGCTGTCCAAGAAACTCACAATCTGAGCCAAGGGTCCAAATTGCAAGCTACAAAGCCATGTTGGTGTATCCTTCCTGATGCCACCATAGAATGCTTGTACATGAACTGGAGGGACCTTATCCCCACTCTCGTTTCACCCTACATGCATTATAGGTCTAGAACGCTCAGGAAACTGCTCCTATGAAACCCACAGTCCATCTCCCTCTGCAAAACTGGCAACTGCTTGCGCAAGTCAACAAAACTACTTGGTCTCCATTTTGATCATAGGTTTATTCCATTCCAGTTTGATTCAGTCTGTAGCCTTGACATCATCCAGATTTCGCCACTATTGATGTCCTGAGCTGTGAGTGTGCAATGGTGGCTCAGGTACTTCTTCACTTTGGTTTATTCCCCACTGCTCCTTCTCAACCTCAGATGGCTGCCTTGGTCGACTTACTTGCATTCTATCAAGCACTTTTCAAGCAGTCATGTGATGCTGTCAATGCACTTGCTTCCACATTACACATGCACTATGTTTGGTGTGGGTTTCAGATGGTTGATAAGGATGTATGTGCCCATCTATCACTTCTTAAATCGCATTTAACCAAAATACAGGGAGCAGTGATCTAGGAACCTTTCTGATGCAGTCTGGGGGCTGCTGCTCAATGGTATGACACACTCCAGGTGGAAGTTGACTGGAGGATTGAGGCTGCTCTCCAAGTCTGTTGCAATCGTGTAACAACTTCAAAAACCCAAGTTCTTCTGACGACACCGACTTCAACTCCCCACACACCAATTCAACACTTACAATCCATGATGCTCCATAAGCCCTCTCCAACATCCATGCACAATGCTCCTATGCCCACCTCCACCTCTGATGTCTTCGCCCTCGGCAAGCAATCACTCACCCCTGGAGGCTGTGCATCCATTCTCACTCAATGATACCCTGTGTGCTTTGGAGGAACCACTTTTGGAAGGTCAATTGCTGGTCATGGCAGAGATATTCATGTTGTGACGGACGGCAATTTCCATCACCAGCATTGCTGGTCTGCAGGTGATAGCCCCTCATTTTACGATCCGGTATACTTCCTTCCTAAACAGCAGGTCAATGAAATGGGGGCACATATCAAGAAGCAAAGGAAGAAGCCACACAAAACTCAGGAGCTAGTTGTACCTGACAACACGATTGACTCTTGCAAAGCCTCTTGTGAAGCTGCTGATGGGAAGAAACAGAAGGCTTCCATGGACAGCTTCGATGACACGGGTCTCATGGCGCTTATCTGTTGCCATGACATACCGTTGTTCTTCACGAACATAGACTCACCTGGAGAGCAACAGAAGTATGTCTTAGCACTCATCAGTCATCTGTTCACTTTGTTGCCATTGCAGGCCACAGTGGTCGTTCTGTATGATATCGGATGTGTTGTTGAACAATCTCTCTCGATGGTATGTCATTTGTATTATTACAGTGCGATACTAATGATTCCAGTATGATATTTTCCCTTGACACATTGTGTCACGCCTCTGTTTCATCATGACTGCAATGCATGCATATGGTCATGAGTGGGCTTGCCAGCTTACATACAATCTGCACATGGCAATTGTTACATGGACTGCATACAATCTCCTAAGTTAAATTGTGGATCCTATGCTTCAAAGGGAAACACTCGGATAGTGTCCACTCGATAGTAGGACAGAGACTAATAGAGGTCCAGAAGCTCACTATCCTCCAATCGGACTTGCGGTGGCCAGAGACTGCATGTAGGATTGTGCAGAACTAGCTAGAGACCATCTACTGTACATGGCACAGTTTAAATATCTAGGTAGAGCTGTACCTCACTAGTTGTAGTAATTCCCGGTATAGTAACAAAGAGATACCTAGTATGGAGATGGGGGATACACAGCATCAGTAATGAGATAATGCTATAGGAGGGCTATGTGTCCGAGAGTAGCAAGTGGGGCATACCAAAAGTAGTAACTCAAGAGTCCCTATCCAGTAGCGGATACAAAGGGAATACCAGGTAGGTTGCGTCATCTAAGTACAAAGGAAAGGTAGTAGGACTAAACAGGGAAGAGTGGTAGCACAAACCATAGACCTCTGTGGAAGTTGTAACATTATCCCCATCGTATATCTGAGACTGCGACTCAGACTCTTCCAGGTTGGTTGACTCCAAGAGTATCTGTCTCAGAGAAGTTGCCGGACTCACTCCCATCCAGGGCCCTTGTGCAATTCGGTGCACCATGGCCTTGAAGTCCGCAACGTTGGCACTCCCACTCAGGACAAGCGTATTGGGGGTGACCAGGTGCGGGGAGGAAGCAGTAAGGGCACAGGTAGTGGGGGCATGCTGTTTGATAGTGCACGTGCAATCCACATTGATGGCAACTTGCTGATTGATCTGATTCTTGAGGAGAGGGAGAGGCAGGGCTAGGAGATCTGAGTTCGCCATCTGTGATATCGTGTCCTCCCAGTTGAGCCAAAGAGTGAACTCGCTGTCTGAGTCGTCATCGATGGGGGGGCAGGGGGAGGTATGGGGATCGTGGGCGAGGGAGAGGTGTGAGGTAGAGTGGAGGGGGGTTCGGGGGAAACGAATGGGGGAGCTGGTGTGGGTGGTCAGACAGCTGCGAAGTTAATGGCTGGGATAGGGGGACATTGTATTAGAGATCCTGCTGTGCTGTCTCTAGAGTCATCATGTTCTTCCAATGAATGCCTTTCTGGGATGATGGGGGCACTAGCCATGTAATGCATGCGTTCCTCCGCAGTGAAGGACAGTGTTACGCGGGGCGTACCTTGAGGGGCGAGACTCGGACTGACTGACGGGCAGGACACTCACGAAGAGGTACAACTCAGCCCGAAGGGAACTTAGAGACTATACGGTCGTAGACTGGGCTAGAGGCGAAGGATGAGGACCCGGAAGAGGGGACTCAGACTAAGGATGACTCAAGGTTACACTGATTTGCGCAGATCAAGAATAAAGTACATGAGCTGTAGCTAAGGTCTATATAGGTGGGGAAACCGTGCACAGACCATGTACTAGGAATGGACAAAGAACAAAAGAGGAACTAAAACTAGAAAGTCCAAGTTGAATCGGACAGGAACGTAAACGCGATGACTACAACGGAAGGATGGATACTTCAAGAATGTTCCACAATAGAAGAACGTGAATATGAGTGTGAAGGAAAAGTCCAGGAATACAAGAACAGGTGGGGCAAAGACAAGATAGGAGCAAGACGTGCAGATAGAGGAAAGAAATCGTAACATTACCCCCTTCGTAAGCTCAAACTCCAGGTTCGAGCACCTCTAGCTCAGTCCGATGGCGGCGCAGAAGGGCCAGCGAAGACGTCAGCGGCTTGTTCAGGAGTGTAATGCTCAAATGGACAATCGTTGAGGAGGTGACCAGTCTGATTGCAGCGTCCGCAGGTACGTGCGGGGCAAAAGTGGGCAGAATGTCCCCAGCGCTGGCAAAAGGTGCATTGAGTGGTAAAGCAACAGCGAGCGGGATGGCCAGGGGCAAGGACGTGGCAGGAGGGGCATCAATACTCTGGGCATTCATCTCTGTAATGACCCAGAAGATTGCAGTGAAAGCAACAGGTGGAAGCGGTTGTGGGTCAACGACAAATGGGGGATGCGATTGTCTGGACTGCCGACGAAAGGACCTGGAAGCCATTGGGGAGATGGATGAGTTGAATATTGGCCCAGTTAAAGGTAAGAGCAGACTGGTCAAGGGCGTACTCGCTGGACGAGTCAGAGGGAATATCTCCGGAGGAGGGAGTAGATGGTGCGGTAGAGAGACGAGCGAGGAGAGGAGGAGGAGAAGGGGGCGCAGGAATGGGTAGCGGAAGAGGGCGAGCCTCAAGAGCCTCTATGGCATGATAATAACGGTCCTTGGCCTCTTGGGCCATAGAACAGAAGACACGATGAAAGGTAGGGTAAAGGTCAGTCAGGTTAAGCCGAGAGACGTAGCTATGAAAACCGTGTAGATGGAGGGTGGTAAGAATATGATCAGGAATGTGATTAATGAGAAGACGAAGGGGGAGGCCGAAGTCAACGGGTAAATCAGAAGGGGCGGCTTGAAAGTGAAAAGCTTGGGCACGAGAAGCATCATGAAAGAGGCGCACTAATTCCTGTGTGACCTCATCCTGCTCAAATAGGGGATCATTTTCGAGGGCGTGGACGAGGGTGGGATCGGCAAGGATAGTGGCGTAAAGCGTGTTGATAGAGGAAACGGGAAGCAAGCAAGGCCGCACAGGCCATGAACGTAAAGGATGAGTAGATGACCAACTCGAACGTGAAGAGGACGACGTGGGTGATGGGACGGAGAATGTAGCAGGCATATTTGAGAAGGGGAAGAAGAAGATTTAGGACTATGGTGATGAAGAAGAAAATGTAGGCGGATGACATCGAAACTATCGGAGGGAATGAGTCTTTTTATACAAGAGGAGGATGGACTTGGCATGATGGAGATTACTCTCGGGTTCCCACATATTTTCAGATGCTGAGTAACCTTTCCATGCGGTCAGGTACCGGTAACGACCGGGGGAACCTTTGTGTGAGAGGATGTCATCCACTTCGTATTCTTCTTCGCCCTCGATTACATCAGGAGGCGGTGAAGAGAAGGATGGACCATGTGCTTCCGTGGAGTGGAAGGAAGATAGAAGGGTGGCGTGGAAGATGTCGTGTATTTTCCATGTGGATGGAAGGCGTAATCGGTAGGTGAGGGGAGATAACACCTGGGAAATTTCAAAGGGGCCCAGGTGTTTGGGAGCGAGCTTCCGGGATGGGAAAGGAATACGGAGGTTAGTCGCTTCAAGCCACACCTTATCTCTGACTTTC
Source organism: Boletellus ananiceps (assembly GCA_038089975.1). NCBI lineage: Eukaryota > Fungi > Basidiomycota > Agaricomycetes > Boletales > Boletaceae > Boletellus > Boletellus ananiceps. Next base: position 4,044 of record JBBPLV010000358.1, on the reverse strand, counting down.
CATGGAGAAAACTTTCGAGAAGTGTGTTGTGTCATCAGCCGACGCACAGATTCGTGCGCTGCGAGTGCTTCCTTTCATGATTCCTTGAGGAGATTAAGGCGGGAGGAGAGAGCAGGGATGAAAGTTTTTCCAAGGACGGGGTATGCTCGAGGCTCATAACCCAGCATGAGGGAGAACGGGGAGACTTTAGTGGAAGAATGGGGGGAGGAATTGTGGTGGAACTCAGCAGAAGTGAGGAATGAGGACCAGGAATGTGGTTGATTGGCGCAGAAGAGGCAGAGATAGGTCTCAATTTCCTGATTGGTTCGCTCAGTTTGTCCATCCGTCTGAGGGTGGTAGGCTGTGGAAAGGCGGACATCGTAGTGTAGGAGGTGGGCAAGTTCTCAAGCAAAGGCAGACGCGAACTGTGGACCACGATCAGAGATGATGGAATCGTGGAGACCAAACCTTTTGAACACATGATGGAAAAAGAGTTGTGCTACTCCTGCAGCGTTGATAGTTTTTGTGCAAGGAATGAGAATCACCCCCTTCGTAAGCCCGTGGTCGACCACGACCAGTAAGGAGTCGAATCCAGAAGAGACGGGGAGGTCCGTGATCAGGTCCATAGAAAGTTGGCGGAATGGTAGTGAGGTGGTGGAAGGGATGGGGGAGAGAGGCGGGATAGTGGGATGGGTGTTCACTTTGGATTGTTGGCAGAGAGTGCAGCCAGCGATGAAGTTCTTGACAAAGGTGGAGAGGCCTGGCCACCAAAAGTCATGTTCGACAAGAGCCTTAGTGCGAAAGAAACCCATGTGACCAGTAGTGGGGGACTCGTGAAGGGCGAGGAGAAGAGGAGATCGAGAGGCGGGGGGAACATACATGCGATGTTGAAAGAAGAGATGACCATTGTCCAGAGACCAGGGGATCTGAGGCAGAGGAGGAGCAAATGGTGTTGGCGAGAGCAAGATCCAAAGCAGCAATGACAACAGGATCAGGGAGGATAGGGGAGGAAACATTGTCCAGGGAGGTATCCACAAGATCCTTGCAAGAAAGAGCATCTGCAGGGGCCATGTGAGTACCCGGAGTGACCTGCCAAATGAGATTGAAATCCTGTAAGAGGAGGGACCAATGGGCTTGGCAATGAGAGAGCTTCCGAGGGTCCTTCAGGTACAAGAGGTTCTTGTGGTCAGTGAGGACAGTGACCGGGTGGGAGGTGCCAAGGAGGTATTGACGCCATTCCTGGAGGGCCAGGATGACTGCGAGTAGTTCTCGATCATAGATGTTGTAGTTGCGCTCCGCTGGGCTGAACGTCTTGGAGAAGTATGTGCAGGGATGGACATCACCATTGGTGTCGGATTGGAGGAGGACTGCGCCAGCCGTGAGGAGAGAGGCATCCATCATGATGGAAAAGGGGCGAGAGACATCTGGGAATGCAAGGACTGGAGAGGAAGAGAAACGATCTTTGAGGGTGTCAAAGGCACACTGTTGGAGGGCGGTCCAGAGCCAGGGCTCATCTTTGCGGGTGAGAAGAGTGAGGGGGGCAACAAGGTCGGAGAAGCTGGGGATGAACTTGCGATAGAAGTTGGCGAAGCCCAGGAAAGAGCGAATCCCCTTAACAGAGGAGGGAGGTTTCCAATCCCGAATGGCAGATAGTTTGGTGGGATCCATCTGAATACAGCCTTGTCCAATGATTAGCCCCAAATACTCCATGGTAGTGACGTCGAAGGAGCATTTAGAGATTTTGAGGGACAGGTTATGTTCCCGTAGTCGAAGGAGCACTCGCTTAGTTTGTTGGTGGTGTAAATCAATGTTGTCCCGGGTGTGAATACCAATGTCGTCCATATAGATCTTTAACCAGCGTTCTGCGATCATGTCGGCGAAGATGTGATTCATAAATGCTTGGAATGTAGGGGGTGCATTGTTAAATCCGAAGAACATGACGGTTGGTTCAAAGAGTCCGAGAGGAGTGATGAATGCAGCTTTCCACTGATCCTCTTCACACAGTCGAATATTGTTATATCCCCATCGCACATCGAATTTGGTAAACAGGGTGGAGTCTTTCATATCGTCAATGAGTTCCGAGATGAGAGGGAGAGGGTAGGCATTGCGAATGGTATGAGAATTGAGATACCGGTAGTCCTGACAAGGTCGGAGGGTTCCATCCTTTTTGGGTACAAAGAAAAACAGTGAGGCTTGAGGAGATTTAGATGGAATGATATGACCCGTTTTCAGGTTTTCTTCAATGAATGTTCAACATACTTTGTGTTCAGCCGGGTTAAGGGGGTATATTTTGGCGATTTTAGGGACAAAGGAGGGCTTAAGATCTATTGTGTGATCGAAAGGTCGGTGTGGGGGAAGGACACTGAACATTTTTTCTGAGAAGACATCGGCAAATTCGTGACACCAAGAGGGGACGTTTTGTTCGACAGGCTTTTCGGCTTGGGCGAGCTGGGTGGAGAGGGTTATCTTTCCAAGGTGTTGTGGGTATGAATCTGTCTTTACTTCCTTCCAGGGCGGACTCTCATGTAGAGGTACCACAGCATCCTGGAGGGTAAGAGTATTGGCAGTCCAATCAATGGAGGGATTTCTCCTTTTGAGCCAGGGCGTTCCTAGGATGATTCGAGGGGATCCGAGGGAAGTGACGAGGAGGGTGATCTTATCTGAGGCGTCGGGGAAAATGGCATTCGCGGTAATGGACCATTTGATTGTTCCTTGATGGTTCTGGGTTCTGTCGACATTGTAGGCAACAAGAGGTTGAGGAAGGCGACGGATGGCTGATCTGAGTTTGGGGACAAGAGAAGTGTCGATGAAACTGCTGGTAGCGCCACTATCAATAAGGGCGGTGGTATCAACGCTTTGGAATCCTGCTTGTAGTTGGACTGGGAGACGCATAGTTCTTTCATTGGGTAGTCCTACAAGTACAGCAGAGATGTCTAGGGAAGAAGACGTTGGGACGACTTCCCTTACAGAAAACCCGAAGGGTTGTCGTCCTTTGGGGTTTCATCGAAACAAAGTTTTAACGTCTGGAGAATCTCTCCTTCATCTTTTCCCCCGGTGCGAAGGCTGTTGACATAGGTCTCTAGGGCAGTTAGGGACTTTGGAACGACAGGAGCAGGGGTATTAGAGATGGTGGTTGTGGTACTAGTGGCTTGGACTCGCTGAGGATGGAAAGGGTTGTTAGATGAGCGAGTTTGGGGGGTTTGCAAGGTGAAGGCACGACATTGCTGAGCGTTATGTCCTTTCTTTCTGCAGCAAAGACAGAGCCCTTCTCGGAAGCAACGGGCTCGTTCATCTGGGGTGAGCTTGGAGACACGGATTGCGTCTACATCCATAGCATTGGGGTCTGGGGCAGTGGGGCGAGTGGAAAAGGTCGAGGGGGTTCTGTGTCCCCTTTTGAGGGCGGCGATACGAGCTTTCTGGGTGTGGAAGGTCTTGGCTTTTTCAAGCCAATCAGCGATGGTGGTAGGGACGGTCGTCATGGAGAGGATCATGATCGCGATCTGTTGATCCAGTCCAAGGGAGAACTGGTCGACGAGGGTGGCTTGGTCGGTGATTCCAGCCTTGGCAGTGAGGTTCTGGAAATCAGTGATGTACTTTTGAAAACCATCGTCCGACTCTCTGTCAGGACGTTTGAAGGATTTTTGAATGAGTTTGGACAGCTCCAGGCAGGCGGTGGCTTTGGTGTTGAAGGGGTAAAACGTGGACTCAAAGTTGGTAGTGAATTTGTCAAAGGTTTTCTCCGTAGAGGCGATGGCTGCGTCAGCCATGCGGTCGTACCACATTTCAGAGAAGGAGACTCCTCATCCCTTACTCATCTTGTTGAGGGTAGTCATGATCTTATGGTTATCGGTACTATAGAGGGTGGCATTGATGGCAAAGTAGGCCTTCATGGCCTTGATCTAGCGAACCGCATCAGCTGGTTCGCCAGAGAAGTCGGTGGGGAGGGCGGCTTTGAGTTCGGACATAGCGAGGACTGGTGCTGGGACAACTGGGGGTGCTGGGGCTGGGGGCTGAGGGGTGACTGGGGGTGTTGGGGTTGGGGGCTGAGGTGCTTGTGAGGGAATG
>JBBPLV010000357.1:0-21251 GCA_038089975.1 Boletellus ananiceps | reverse complement strand
TCTTCAGTTTCTTACAGTGGACTCCAGGTATGTCGCTCTAGATAGCTCTTGCAACATAGTTTCTTACAGTGGACTCCAGCTGAGCGATTCCAGCTGTTTAACAATCTGTCCTGTGCCACTCGCCCAGACATCACATTTGCAGTCGGACAGCTCGCTTCATTCACAGCAGACCCAGGTGTCGCCCACTAGAATGCCATCAAGCATCTTTTCCAGTACATACAGGGATCCTTGAGCTATGGCATGACATATTCCCCCTCATCCTCCACCTCCGAGCTATTCTCAACCTACACTGATGCCAACCATGGTGGCTGCAAGGACACTGTATTAGAGCAGGAAAACTCAGAGGGAAAATCTGGCCAGACCAGGACTCGAACCTGGGACTCCCAAACAGTACTGGGACATCTTAACCACTAGACTACCCAGCCTTGTCTCTGTCTGAGATGTGTGGGTTATAATCCTAACACACTGGGCGCTCCACTGGCACGTTCGTGGTAAAGATTGGCACTGGGGTCGTGTCTTGGATGTCGAAGCGCCAGCCTATCATCGCTCTGTCGACCACGGAGGCAGAGTATGTCGCAGCATGTGAGGCTGGCAAGGAGATCGTCTGGATGCAGAAGATGCTGCATGAACTCGGCTTCAATGCGAAAGGACCATCCACCCTTCATATGGACAACCAGTCAGCGATTCAGGTGGCGAAGCACCTGGAACATCACGGGTGGATGAAACATTTGGATCTCAGGTGGTACTAGTTGCGAGATGTTGTGGACAAAGGCATCATTTCTCCTGCATTCGTCTCCACTGCTGAAATGCCTGCTGATCTGCTCACAAAGGCACTTCCCCGAGTAAAAGTGCAGGACTTTTGCACTATGTTAGGACTGGGACCTCATTGACACCATTAGGGATTATTTAGAGACCTGCACAATCACGGGGGTGTGTTAGCTGTGTTGATTGCGCACTTGGCGCATTTGTGGTACGATTACCTTATTTAGGTTCTCAGCCACATTGTGGCTGCTGTTTATGTTTGTTATATGCTTTCGCTTTAATGTCGGAGTCCACTGTTTCGCTTTCCTTAGTTTCTTACAGTGGACTCCAGCTGCAACACTCCAGCTGCTTTAACAATCTCTTCATGTGAACAAGCAGGCCATCGCAGATCTGAGCAGGCACTTCAAGCTTTGCGACTTGGGGCCTACCACAGAGATTCTGGGGATCAAAATTGACTGCAATTGCTCCAAATGTGCTCTGAGCATCTCCCAGCAACAGTGTTGTGTTGCCATGCTCATTCACTTCAACATGGCCTCCTGCAAGCCATTGTTGACTCTGATGGAACCTGGCCTTTGTGTTTCGCACGAACAGAGTCCAAGGATGGCAGAGGAGCATGCTTTCATGTCCACAGTTGATTATGGAGGTGCCATTGGCTCCATGCAGTACCTGCCATGTAGCACTTGTCTGGATATCACATTCGCTGTAGGACAGCTTGCTTCATTCACATCTGATCCTTGTGTTGCTCATTGGAATGCCATGAAACACCTCTTTTGCTACATACAGGGTACCCTAGACTACAGTATTACTTATTCCCCAGAATCCAACACTTCAGAGCTATTCTTGACCTTCACAGATGTGAACCATGGTGGCTGTAAGGACTCTGGACGCTCCACTGGGGTGTATGTGGTCCAGATTGGAACTGGTGCTGTCTCCTGGATGTTGAAGTGCCAGCCCATTGTGGCTCTATCTACTACTGAGGCTGGATATGTGGCTGCATGTGAGGCTGGCAAGGAGATTGTTTGGATACACAAGATACTCTAGGAACTTGGATTTGAGATGAAAGGCACATCCACCCTGTATATGGACAACTAGTCAGTGATCCAGCTAGCGAAGCACCCAGAGCATCCTGGGAGGATGAAGCACTTGGACCTTTGATGGTACTGGTTGCGAGATGTGGTGGATAAAGGCATCATTTCGCCCAAGTTTGTGCCCACTGGGCAGATGTCTGCTGATCTCCTCATCAAGGCACTTCCTCAAGTGAAAGTGCAGGATTTCTACAAGATGCTTGGACTGGGACATTGTCTATCCAGATATATTTGTTGTAGAGAGGTGTGCAATCAGGGAGGAGTGTTAGATTATTGATTGCACACTTTGTGCTTTCCAGGTAGATTACCTTATTTAGATTCTCAGTCACATTGTGGTGATTGTTTGTTTTTGTTAATTGCACTCATCTCATGTCGGAGTCCACTGTGTTCATCTTCTTCAGTTTCTGACAGTGGACTTCAGGTATGTATAGCTTGCTCATCTATGAATATTTAGTTTCTGACAGTGGACTCTAGCTGAGTGATTCACCAGCTGTTTGACAGTCACACCATCTATAAACACAGCATTGTCAACACCATCTCATCAATACCTTCAATATTCCTCAGACTATTGATGGACAAGTGTATGACTATGGCCTCTATTTGGTAGACCAAGAGCTTTAGAAGCATGGAAAGAGTCAACACTGTCCAACAATGTCTGAACCACAGCAGAATTGGAGTGTTCAACATACTTATCAATGAGTAGTTGGTATATGATATTCAGAGCAACAACAAATTGTTCAGGCTGGTCTTCTTACTCTCAATGGTGAACAGAGGTCTTTTTATGATGCAGTCATAAATAGTGCCAACAATTTCCTTAGTTCCACATTCTTCCTTCATACTGGTAGTGGGTATGGCAAGATCTATCTGGCCAGACTCATAGCTGTTGGAGTTTGTGCAACAAGAATGACTATACTCTGTGTTGCCTCCACTGGTCTTGCTTCCTTCCTCTTGCCTGATGGTCACACTACTCATTCTCACTTCAAAATTCTCATACTTTGCAATGAGAGAACTACTTGCAGCATTAGAAATGATGATCCTGTTCATCAGCTTTTCAAAAAGACTGTGCTCATCATCTGGAATGAATCAGCCTCTCAACACCACTTTGTTATTGAGACTGTGGATTGTACTCTTTGTGATCTCTTCAACAAGCCTAGTCATCCTTTTAGAGGGATTACTGTTCTGTTCAGTGGTGACTTCAAACAAACCCTTCCTGTCATCCAACATGGTTCCAGAGAGCAGATTGTTTCTGCAACACTCACTCATTCCAACCTTTGGCCAACCATGATTGTTTATCATCTTCATCAGAACACACACCTTGATCAAGATCTAGAGTGTGACAATTAGGCTGCACAGTTGCTTCACATTAGTGTCACTGAAGGTGATATTGTCCTTCCACAACACATATCCTGTGGTGACACTATGGATTCTCTAATCCAAGCTCTATATTCTCAGCTACTTGCTCAGAACCAGCACCTTCCTGATAAATATTTCCTGGATTGTACTATTTTCTGTCCAAGAAACAACCAAGTGCATGAAATCAATGCTACTATTTTGGACTCTGTTGGCTCCCAGAAGAGGTTTACCTGCCTCAGTATAGACTCTGTCATAGAGCTTGAACATGACTTATAATATTCAACTTGAGATTTTACACACCATCAACCCTTCTGACTGTACTTTACACAAGCTGGAACTCAAGACTGGAGCTCTATTGATGTTGTTGTACAATCTAGATCCTCTTCATGGGCTGTTCAATGGTACTCAGTTGAGACTTCTCAGAGCTACTCAGAGAGTGTTGGAGTGCAGGAATCTGACTGAGAATGGTGATGGAAATGTGGTGTTCATCACCAGGATGGGTTTGGATTCTAGGTTAGAGGATTCTCTTGTTGTTTTTAGGAGATTTCAATTTCCTGTCCATCTGGTCTATACTATGACCATCAACAAATCACAAGGGCAGACCCTACAGCATGTTGGATTGAACTTGAGGTCTCCTGTATTCTCACATGGACAATTATATGTTGCTCTTTCATGTTGTACTCATCCCAGTGTCAGGGTCATGACTTCTCCACTCTGCTCCAGATTGATCAGAGGTGAACAAAGTCAATGAGTGGGGTTGGAGGTGGACGATAGGGGCAAGGACATTGGTCTCAGTGATGCAGGGTGGCATACTGTACCCTTGCACATTCTCAGTCCTCAGAGGTCAGAGGACAGGGAGGCAGAGATCTGGGGTCAGGATCTGATAGAGGGACAGGGGTCCGACTGGCCCGAAGGCAGGAGGATGGTGGATGAGGAAGAGTGGAGAGAGCAAGGGAGAGGGAAAGAGATGACTTGATTCAATATTCAGACTGAGGGGTAAGCCCTCAGAAATTGTAGCTTAAATATGTACATGGAGGTGTGTACCATATGGAGAAGAGGGAGGTATCATATGGTACATGACAGGCACACAACAGGACAGTGACAGGCAGAGCACGCAGTACAAGAGACTACTAGAAAGGGTCTGGACAGCACAGACAGGATCTGAATGGGGTTGGAGGGGACATACTCATGTCAGAATGGGTCAGACTCCATGCACAGGAGTCAGAACAAGGGTGTTGGAGTGGGGGCAGGAGCAGAGAACTGGAGACGGAGAGCAGAGCTGACATGGATCATGACAGTATCCCTCTCTTAGGGCCTGAACCCCTGAAGGCCTAAGCTCAGAGGGCCCTAAGAGTAACCCTGGAGGGAGGAGGGTGGGACACCAACAGGAAGGGGGAGGTGCCATGTACAGGAGAAAAAAAGGAACAGAAGGCAGTCAGAACAGAAGGGCAGACAAAGCAAAAGTAGGAGAGAAACAAGAGGCTGTCAGAATGGAAGGGTGGACAAAGCAAAAATGAGTAACAGGATGGAGAACCACAGAACAGGAGGGCAGTCAAGGGAAAAAGCACAAAAAGCACAAAGGAGGAGCAGACACAAAGTGAAAAAGAATACAAGACCCACAGAACAGAAGGAAGAGAGACAAGAATACAGGAGTGTGTTCCAGAGGGTCAGAGGATGAAAAAATGGAGGAAGGAGTGTGAAGACACCAAACAGGAGGTAGTGATGTCAGTAAAGGGCAGGGAAAAATAGAACAGGAGGGCAGAGATGCTCGGAGACAAGCACAGAGGACAGAGGAAGGAGGTCATGGAACTGGTCAGGGAGTGGAATAGGAGGGCAGACAAGGCAAAAAAGAATGCCCCATCCCCTCCTAGGCTGATGTCCCAGCATCAGAGAGAGGGGACCAGTGAGGGAGAAGCAGAGGTGGAAGGTAGGAGGTCAGGAAGGCAGAGACCGATGGAGCAGACAACCAGCCACAGAAGAGATGGTACTGGATAGGGGAAAGGGGAGCATACAGTGAGTCCAACTTGTGGACATGATGGAATGGCCATGTTAGCAGAGGTGTGCAGAAGGGAGGGAGATGAGTCAGGTCAGAGGTGATAGAAAAACTGTCAGATGGCATCACAAAGGACAACCGGAGATAAGCTGGAAGGCTTGACAGAAGCTAGCAGGGGTGCTGGCAGCCATAGCAAGGGTGCTTGGATTATATGACCCAACACCTGTTGATCAACGGATCGTAGTGGGTGAGTCAAGGTCCAAGGTCACAGGTGTCAGAGGGACCCAGTGGAAGTGACAAGCTGAGGTAGAAGGGAGGTCAGAGGACATCAGGTGCAACATAGACAGCAGGTTGTAGAGCAATATTGGAAGAAAGAGGTGTCAGAGGGGAGGTGTCATAACAGAGAAGTGTCAAAACAGGAGGTGGAAGGCATGGGTAAGGACAGGATGTGTCTGAGTGGTGGAACAGAAACTGGGACTAGCAGCAATGTGAGCCAGAATGGGAGAGGGTAGGATGAGAAAGGGGATGTACTAGGTATTGTCCTCATCAACAGGAGAGTTAGAGGGTTCAGAGTCAGAGTGATCAGATGTGGATGAGTCTGGATCAAGGAAGTCAGAATGAGGAGAACCAGGAGCAGGAGAGCAGGGGGTAGGGGAGTCAGGATTAGGAGAGTTGGGAGAGTTGGGATCCTCTGAGAGGTCAGCATTACAGATGATGGGGGAGTCCTCATCATCATCAGAAAGGATGGGAGAGGAAGGGATGGAGGGAGAGGGATGACCAGAGGAGGAAGAGTCAGACTTGGACTTGGAGAGAAGGGAGATGAAGGAGAGACCAGAGCTCTGTAAGGAGAGAGGAGCTCAGTCCAGAAAGGAGGACCCAGAGGCCCAAGAGTCAGAGCAGGAAGGCATGGAGGTGGAGGGCATGGTGATGGAGGCAGAGGAGTTGGAGGATGGAGAGGGGGTGCCTTGGCACACCAGCTCTGATTGATGCTCCCAATACTTGGCATTGAGGGACTGTGCCAGATAGTGGAGACTACAGAGGATGGAGGGCTTGCCTTGGCAGGAGATCTTATCCTGGAGCTGGTTGGGGAGACTGATGTAAAACTTGTGCTGGAGGACACTATCATCATAGCCATCAAGTTGACTTGCCAACCAATTGAACTTGATGACATATTTGTTGATGTGCTGACTGTTGGACATGGTCAGGCACAAGAGGTCATGTTCTGCATCTCTAACAGAGTCATGCAGACCAAAGTTGTTGTGGAGTTCTTGGATGAACTTGGAGTAGTTTGGAGTAGTCATCCATCCAGAACAGGCAAGATGAGGAGTATGGGTCAGAGGTCAGGAGGTCAGGCTCAAACCATTTGAGGGCAGAACCTGAAAGGTATGACTGCACAAATGTGACTTTGGTGTGGTCAGAACAGAAGGCCTGGGGTCAGTCCTGGAAGTTGAGTTCACACTGTACAAAGAAGGTGTGGAGTGTGTGGGAGTCTGAGCTGTTGAACTGGTCAGATTGATGGACTCGGGTGCGGGAAGAAGGAGTGGGGGTGGAGCTGGCTCAGGAGTGTGCCAGCACTTGAATAGTAGTGGCAAGAGCCATCATGATGTCAGACAGCAACTCAGAGATGGAAGGGTAGGAGATGGGTGACATAAAGACAGGAGCTGGTGGAGTACTAGACAGAGAGTGCATAGAACCACAACAACAACTAGTGCCAGGTGTCAGAGACTGTTAGAGCCTGTTCTTTCTCCACTCTGCTCCAGTCAGTCAGAGGTGTGGACAGGAGGGGTGAGATAGATAAGAGGGGTCTGGAAGGACAGAGATGTTGGAGGTGTTGAAGACATTGGTCTCAGCAATATGGGGTAGCACACTGTACCCTTGCATGCTCTCAGTCCTCTGAGGTTGGAGATCAGATGGAGAAGGATGAAGATATTGGAGACGGAATCCAACAGAGGTGGACTAAAGAGGGAAGAGGAGAAGAAGACTAGAATTGATATTCAGACTGGAGTGTTACAGGAGATAGGTACAGAGTATATATACAGAGTCTGAGGTGGATTAGTAACAGAGGCTGTAATGGGATGAGTAAGTCAGAGACAGAAGGGAAACTACTCCAGAGCTGTGCTTCTGGGTAGGAGAATGCCAGAGCTGTGCTTGTGTAGAGAACACAGCTGCAGGCAAAGTCTAAGAGCAGAACTAAACTAAATGGAGATAGTAAGTAACAGGAATAGGAATAGGAACAGAGTCTGGAGGTATATATAAGAGTCAGAGAGAAGATGGGAACAGAGATGGGAACAGAGGAATGGAGATGGGGACTGGAGCTGACATGGGTCATGACAGAGATGCAGGATCTATGAAGACATGGACTGGATGATGTCAGGTGAAGAAGAGGAAGCATCCTCCCTCATCTGAGTCCTTGGAAGTGTGGGGTGCACTGCTGCAAGGGAGGAAGGACTGGCATTGTCCATAGACAGATGGAGTCTGAGGGTGCATCCTATGAGAGCTGTGGTAAGCCATGTGAGTGGGATGCGAAAGGTGAGTAGGATGTGAAAGGTGAGTAGGATGCGAAAGGAGCATGCAAGTGGCAGTCTGAATATACTGTCAGGGTCATGACTTCTCCACTCTGCTCCAGATTGATCAGAGGCAAACAAGGTGGATGAGTGGGGTCAGAGGTGGACAATAGGGGCAAAGTTCTATCTTCTTAACATGAAGTACAGAGCCTAGATCATTAACATGTATGACAGTACCAACCCTTGGTGTAGTCAGAGAAAACATGCCAGCAGACAACTCCTTTAATATCTGAATCATGGAGGGATCAAATCCTCTTTCTTAAAGGATTTGGGCCCACTCAGGATCAGGTCTATAACTCCCATTGAGTATCCACCCATAGCCCAGGACACCAAAGTGATGAGGTGCTGAAAGTGTCAGAGGGCATGAGATATAGTACCACAGGCAGATCTTTCCATTGTTTGGAGTGTTGTATACTTTGTGTCCTGAGGCACAAGATGTAGCATGACATTCATGGGAGTGAGGACTGGGAGAACATTAAAGATGTCAGAAAGAAAATTGTCCAAGGATTTCCATTGCTTGAGGAGACCCAGCTCCAGTTGATAAAGTGCATATTCCTGGCAAATGATAGGCAGACTCTTGTGACTATAATTGAGGCACAAGAAAAGGGAACCAAAGCAGAGGTGATGGTGAAGAGAGAATGGAAGTTAAGGATAATCAGGGGACATAATGTGGAGTTTATGGACTGAATCTAAGACAACATCCTCATTGTTGATGACAGGCTTGATAATGGCCAGGAGAGGAACTTGGACATTGGGAGAAACAAAGACATAGTTCTTACAAACATATGTATACATCACCAAAATGGAAACAATGATCAACACTGAGCTTGAGGGATAAATGACAAGCTACTGACCATAATGATTCAAGGTAGACAGGTAGTACTTGAGGTGGAAGAGTAGCACAACCAAAGTGGAGGCAACATGAATGGTGACAACCAACAGGATCAGTAAATTCCTCAATATGCAAACAATGAAGAGGATCAGAAGCTTGTCAGCATAAACACCAACAAGCAAGAATGGAGAGGTGGCCAATTTGTTCAATCCTTGTCAATGTAAACACCAACAAGAATGGGGGGAAAACAATCCACTTGAGGACAAGGATAAATATAAGCTCATAGCCTAAAGACCATGGGTATGCAGATGAATGGTGGGTGGGTGGAATAAAGTGGTGTTGCAAGTTGCTATCACCTGAGATGGTCCACATTGTGTAAAACACAGCAATGTCCTCAAAACAGAACCACATTATGGCAGACAATACAGTCAATGGTACTATCAGTAAGGGGTCACTTGGGTCACTTGAGCAGCAGCAAGCTCACAAGCCAGTTCCACACCTTCTCACCATAAGGAGAGGACCTATGTATGAATGTATGAAGGTACATAACAGTAGAGTAGTGACCACATGATGTACACTTGTAAAATACTGTACAGTAATGCAGTGTATATAAACAAACAAGTGTCCTCAAAAGTAAAGAGGCTACATCAAGAACAATCTTAAGATGCTGATGTGACACTCAAGAAGCTACTCACAGTAGACCATGAGGATTGAGAACAAGAAGGATGGTGTTCACAATAAATCATGAGCATCAAACAGGGAGATGCACCCCAGTGTTGAATACCAAGGGGAAGGAAATGAGGTGGTCACTACCCAGTAGCATGGTACAACAGTGATGCTGGCCAGAGTAAACCACAGACAGCAAGAACAAGAGAGAGGGACAGTGCCCACAGTAAATCACAGGCATTGAACAGGAAAATGCTCCCTGATGTCCAGTGTGCAAGGGAGGGGGATGAGGTGATCACCACCTAGTGTCATGACCATGACAAGTCTGACCAACTCTGACACATGTAAGCCCCCTCTGACATACTCTGCCATCACTACTCATCAGAAGTGGAAGGCCTTCTTGTGCCAGTCTTCATGAGAGAGGGGGAAAAACTAGCAGAATAGAATCACAAGCTTAGTTAAGAACAAGTGAGCAAGATCAAGGGTTGCTTCCTACTCTTTTAGTGTGGAGAGGACTTTGTTTGAGGTAGACTCAGAGTAGGAATCAGATTTTTCCTTGTCATGAAATGATTCAAAATCATGGCAAGGAGTGGGGAGAGTTCTCCATCAAGGAGATGGAGATGGGGGAGGTCAGTGGAGAATGGAAATAAAGGTTTCCTACAGTAGTAGCCTTTATGAGGGAAGCTATACTTTTGTTATTGGTCCAGGTAGGAAGGAGTGCAGACCTAGTGGACAAGGGATGTGCAAAGAGATTTCATGAATTAATGGCTTTCACTATCACTGATATGTAGCTGGATCAGATTACAGATGTCCTTGAGAATACTAATAAGTCCTCTTAACTAGGGTGAGTTAGACATAGACTCTGAAGAGGAGGATGATCTCATATATAAAGATAGAGTGCAATTTGGTGTGTTGTCTTCTGGCCACAAAGCCTATTGTACTGATAATATCTTTAGCCTCATTGTACAGAGGTTGTCTAAGTTTTGTTGTATGTATGTCACACATGTATCTTTTATGTAGCAATGCACAGCTGCTTTCTATCTTGTGTTCATTAATCATGTCTCATCAAAAAGGTCACACCCAGTAGAGCTTTCCATGCCTAGTGCCAGGTGCCATCATCAGAGATACTATGATGCTCAAGGCTGAACAATCCCAGAACCCAATGTTCCATACTTAGCTGCCATCCTCAATACCACTACCCCTCAATCTAGTGCCATCTGTGCCATTTCAGGCTGAATAGCATGATCTTAGAGGATGAGGTTATCCAACTCAGCCAAACATGATCACATCTACAGAGTTGCCCACTACTGCCATGGATATTGACTACACATGAAAGTCAGGTGGATGGACAGGCAATGTACTCACAATGTACAGGGTATAGATTGACAAATTTTGTTTCAGCAAGCTATCCAACTGCAAATCTTCTCATACACACAACAACTGCTATACACTATCATATTCAGCATATTGAACCTGGGACACACCTTGTGGCAGTCCAGGACTCAAGGGGGTGAAACATGTGCATAGAGATCCTGAGAATATTACAATATGATATAGGTGAGTATCAGTCAAATCAGTCATAGATTATTGAACTTGATATTGGCATGGATAGTCCACATTGCTAGGCCAAAGACTATGCAATGGTACTCACACATCCAACTCTCTACTTCACCCAGCCCACCAAGATCCAGCTTATCCCAACTGCATCCACTTGCTTCAGTCATTGATGTAGACTCTGTTGTAACCTGACCTGCTCTATCTACTCTGGCAACAATTTCTATTCATATCAGCATTGACAGCAGAACTAAACACAGGATTACTGTTGACCAGGTATAGGAGTGCCATGCAAGAATTGATATGTTACTCTCTGATCATCAGTTCACTTTTCTTCACTTGACCATATGTAAGTATTTCATTCTATCCACTTTATCACTTGAAATAGCATACCCTGAACTGATCTACAAGATATGTATCATGATTTATTGTCTTTTTACTTCTATCACATGAGGATTGCTGACATTGTTACAAAAGTGGTGTGAAAATATTGCAGGAGTGGTGATCTAGCAGCTCCTAGTACATTCATCCCAGTAATGACAACCACCATTGCTGCCATTGTTGCTACACTATGTGAATACACTGGATAATATTGAAAGTCTAATCTGGTAGATGAATAATTTCAAGACACTTATCAATCAGCTGTTGCCCTTCTCATAACAATTGGATCAAACAGATTGTATGTGAACATGATAAATAGTATAATCAACTACAACAATAGGCTGATTCCTCCAAGCAATATAGCTAATTCTGAGGACTCAGGAGATGACAATGACATGTTAGAATAGATCATCACACACAAATATTACTTCATCATGATAATATCATATTTTTCAAACTCAGGAATAAAAATAAAAACACTAGTAGTCCTCACACCCATGTCTATATCAGTGTCACTATATCCAAAGGAGCAAAAAAAAAGGGGGCAGTGGGACACTGGCTGCCCAACTTTGCTTGACCAATGTAGATGAATGCCATTGGTGGTTGGGTGAGAGAGACTACCAAGTAGATGAGGAGAAAATATAACTGAGCATACTACTGATGTATGGCCTCCTGGGTAGGCATCTCTGTATCAAATCATGTTTTCTATTGAGACCACCAGTGGTCTAGCTTCACATGAGGAGAAAAAGAGAAAAAATAGTATAGAACAATTTTCAAGAAAAGCTCAAAACACTGTAACCTAGCTGAGTGTTCACTAGTAGTAGGTTTTGGCTAGTGTTTTTTTCATCAATCCCTTCTAGAACTTCTCAGACCATGTGATCATTTGTGGCCTTGGTCTAAACATTAGTGATACAATGTGATTATATTATAAATCTGTAGAAACAGTAAAGATAGAAGAATAGTCACTAGGATCACACAGTAGCTCAATGAAGGAATGAGTGTAATTCACTATGGTAATACTACCATACCAAAACTGTAAGTATACCATGATCAAGTAATCTGATGACTGTATGATTACACACTATTTGCTATGTACATAGCATATATCTGAATATACAACAAGAACTATTATTTCATATACCAGATTGGAAACCTAGTAGTTATCATATCCCAAGTCTACTCTGTTATGCAAATGCCCAGTCTTTGGTTACCAGACTGTTTGACTAGGTTTAACAGTGGGAGCAGCACACCCTCAATAGTAGTGTGAGGACTAATAGAGGCTCTGAGACTTGCTATCCTTCCTAGGACTTGCAGAGGCCAGAAACTGTACATGGAATTGTACAGAACTAGCTGGGGAGTGACTAGTGTACAGGGCACGTATAAATATCTAGGTAGAGCAGTACTTGTCTAAAGTAGTAATACTAAGAATGGAGATTGAGTGTTACCTAGTGTGGTAGTGTGGGAGATGCAGCATCAATAATGAGACAATGCTGTAGGAGGGACAGTGTGTCCAGAAGTGGAGAAGGAGATATACTATAAATGGAAGCTTAAGAGTTTCTATCTGATGGTGGAAATAAAGGGAATACCAGGTAGGTAGCATCATCCAAGTAAGAGGAAGAAGTGGACAGGGCAAAGAGAGAAGAGTCATACCACAGACTATACCATCCAGGAGTGAAGTTTGTAACATCCTCCAGTCCTCCAGACCAAGTCTATTTGAACTCTAGTTTGCTTCTACCTTAGATGAGTTCTGTAGATTATTGGATTCCTATCTTGTTTCTCCTTTTATCTCTCCATTTCTCTTATCTCTATTTAGTTTAGCTCTGCTTGTAGACTTTGCCCATGGGCTATGTTCTCTATGTGAAGCACACTCCAGCATTCTCATACTCAGAGCACAGCTCTGGAGGACTTTCACTTGCATTCCAGCTTACTGATCTCTTCCTTACCAATTGTACATATCTCTATTAGTAATATGCCTCTGTGCTCCATATATAAACTTGATACTTCACAGTATAACTCTTCAGTTCAAATATCAGATTAGTCTCCTCTCTTCTCCACTTCTCAATTCCTTTGTCAGATTCTGTCTCTGATACTCTGACCCTTCATCCTCCAAAATAAGAGGATACAAACATGCAAGGGCACGGTATACAGCTCTGCATTGCTGAAGCTGATGTCCTCACCACTTTGTCCCCTTTGTCCTCTTAGTATTGTCTCCTCCTGCACCTCTGACTGACCAGAGTAGAGTGGAGAGGAACTGGACTTGACAGTAGTCTACCAGGTAAAACATAAATAGTTTTGTTTGTTCAAATTTGAGTTAAAAGTACCTGCACTCAGGAACGAGCATGTCTACACTCACTAGGTTTGATGAATGCTATTTCTCAGAATGGTATCTGGTCATACTGTAGTATGTGCTTTTTCCATGTGAAAATGAAGAAGAAAAGTGGGATAAAAAAGTTTGTTGTCTATTTTGTTACAACACTTGTGTACTAAGAGTTCAAAGGCATGTTCAGAATATGAGACTGATAGCTGAAAATATAGCTCATATTAGCACAAAAATATCTAGATGGGATCAGTATCAATCCAACACATGTAGTGAGGACAAGAAAGCTATGATTTCATGTCAGAATCTTTGGAAGAAGTTACATGCAAGAAGATAAGAGAGTGATATTGAGTGCTTTTGTTTTCAATCAATTAAAATAGAGTTGATTGAGTTGGTTTTATACAAAATAATACAACAAGGCAAAGTCCTTTTATGATATATACTGGTGATCATATTGTAGAAAACATGGAACTAGAACTGGAACTAGAATCTCAGTTGTGAGAAAGCCACCAACTTGAGGATATGAGCCTGAATGTGTATAGTGGAACTCAATGGTACATTCAAATTTTGAAAGACATGAGGGTGATAGTCTTTGGGTGGACATGGTCTTTGAACAAGTTCTTGGAAGATTCATGTGAAGTAAGTCATTCAGACATTGTGGGACATGATCAGATTCTCGTATTATACCAATAGTGCAATTTTCATATTTAGAAAACAGAAAAGATGACAGTCTAGGTCCTTTGTGAGATGAGAGAAGCCAGAAAGTGGAAGTGATCACATAAGGAGTTTTAATAGCATATTCATATAAGCTATAGAACTAGACCATCATGTCCTCATCAGTCTTATCCTGGTTTCATTGTATTGTTATTTGATTAGTCCCTACAATCATTTAGAACTTGGGCCTTGTAAAAATCATCCTTTAAGTCAGAAAAGATTGGATTGATATTACTGGTCAGTCAGACTTTATTCAAGTCAGTTCTAGAAAGTGTCAATTAAGAGAAGCCACACTTCTTGTCCTGAGTAATTTGATAGTGGATTCATTCTGAAATCAACAAAAGTGATCTTAGAAGAAATAAAAAACCTGATAGAGACTATAAAAAGAACAAAGAAGTCTCATGCCTGTATAACACCTCAGCAACTTTTAAGGATAATTTTGGATGAACAATGGTACTGATCGACATTAAGTCATCCTTGATATTTTTCCTTTGCTCAGAACAGAACTTCATTTTGATATATTTTGACTGGCTTCTACTATCTCTTTCTAGAATCATAGAGGTGAAAGTGAGCATATTGTCTTGTAACCATGACAGTCAATTGATTGCTGATGTTGAGATATCAAGAGGATGTATTACTCTATATGCAGACTGATGGAAGAAAACTGGTCAAAATGGAATATATTCTATGGAATGAAGGTTATTTTGACATTGAGCAGAACATTGAGGGAAAATCACAACCTTTGAAAAAACAATGGCAGGTGTCTGGCACACTTGGAGGTAGATCAGAAATGTGTTCAATATCACACCATATATGAGAGAACAAACTTGGACCAGGTATGGAATAAGTTGGTAGTCCCAGAGGAGGAGGATATTGTCATGATCTGTGTCAACTCCAACCTGCTCCAACATATGTGAGTCCTTTCTGACCTCTTCTGACTTCCTTCTGCCTCTGCTTCACCCTTTTGCTTCCACTGTGCAGATTCCATTCTGACCCTGATTCTGACTTGGATTCCATCAGCAATCCACTTTTGGACTCATTACTGTACCACGTGGTCCCCTGTCATTGTCTCCTGTCATTGTCATGCCTCTTGTCTGTCATGTACCACATGATACCTTCTCTTCCCCTTTCATACTTACCTCCAAATGTGTATTTAAGCTATGGTTCTAAGGGCTTATCCCTCAGTCTGAATATCAACTTCAATTCCCCTTCTTCACTCTGCTCCTCAGTCCTTCTGGATTCTGCCTCTGGACTCCTCCTCCTTCTTGTCAACCTCTGCCCCTCAGAGGACTGAGAGAGCACAAGGGTACAGTGTGCTACCCTGCATCACTGAGACTGACATCCTTGATCCTGCCAATCATTCCAACCATTTCAGATGCTTCCAACCCTGCTTGCCCCCTTCATCCCCATTGCTCATACCTCTGACTGATCTGGAGTGGAGTGGAGTTGAACAGGTCCTAATGGTATAATAAGTCTCCTAGTATGATGATCAGCCCATGCTACCTCCATGCTCTAGAGTTTTTAATACAATAAAAGAGGAAAGGGTCAGAACATATTTTAGGAAAATGTGTCATGCTATTGAAACAACCCCTTACTAGACTTGCTAAAGAGTTTTTTAGGTCAAGGAGTCAAGTCTGAGTGGACAAACTCAAGGGGACAAGACTGGGTCCTCTATGAGCTGGGGGTAGCCCTGATACACCTTTCTAATGTTTATACTCATGTACACTACATCTGCAATATCCTGTGTCTACTGGAAGTCAGGATGAGTCATGTCTAGTCATATATACATGAGGCATAACATGAGATAGATATGAGGAAGCCTGAGGATGATAGCATGAGAGCAGTCTCTATAGACAGGGGCCATGAGGACATGAGGACATCATGTGAACATGTCCATGACAATCATGTGGCTGTGGACATGAGTCATGTGTCCAAATTGGGTAATTAGGATCTAGAACTAAGATGAACCAGTGGTTTAGCAGTACAAGGCTGTGTGTGGCTGTGCAAGACAGCATGTACCTATGCCTTACATGTGTTGATCATGGAAACAAGAGAGTGGGCCTAGAGCAAACATGTGTCAAACATGTTGTAGGATGCATGACCTGGGTCAATGTGAGTCACCATGAGTCTAGGTAGATCTCAATGGGTCTAGATAGATCTTAATGGGTCTACACTTGTTCTATGGAGTATTGAGGATGATTAGGCTAGCTAAGTCCATATGCAGAATAGATAAGTGAGCAAAATCTGAATAAATCCATAGGACAGTCAAATAGAGCTAGAAAAGTTAGAAAATACCAGAAAGTTTGAGGGAGAAAAAAAGGAGCATAAAGCTATTGACACTTGATATATGTCATATTAGATTTGATCAGGAGATATATGATCACTGTGGTCAACTAGTCTTGCACTTGATAGATCAGTAAAAAGGATGAGATGGATACCAATGCCAGCACTGAGATCAACAACCATGTTCTGACTATCAGATTGGTGGCTGGCATGGCTTTCAACTTGCCCAATAGAGAGAAGCTCTGAGAACTGGCAGAAAACCAAGAAAAGATCAGGAGGTTGACCATCAAACTGAGAGACTACATAGCCATGGATGATTGGGGGGCTTATAGCAAGATGCATCCTGTCAGGTCATACCAGCCATCTGGGGGGAGGAGCTGGGAATATGTACCTTATACTGCAAGCATGGTGTTAACTCATGAAGACATTGACATCCTTTTTGTCTATACTGCAGTTTGTCTCTTGTTAGAATTTGAAATTCATGTGGATAAAGTCTTCAACTTCTCACCAAGATCTGATAGAACATCAAATACATACTTTCCAAGCTTGGACTACATATGCTACTGGTTGTGAGGGACATGAAGGATATTAGATTGGAGGTGAACATGCTTGTTTGGATCACTGCATACTACTGCTGGAGTTATATCATACCACAGCATCCCAACAAGAATAGAACTTGGATCATCTCAAATCAGCTGTTCAAAAAAGGATGTCTTCTGAATAAGTGCAACTTTTCTTTTCTCACTAGAGAATGCTGTTAGAAATGAAAAATTATGTATGGTAAGTGCTGTTCTTCTTTTCATTCCACTCAAGTTCAAAATCATGATTACTTACATTCTTATGGACCAGGTGGTTCAAAGGTGATCACCTGTATGACACTATGGCTTCTCATTCTTCTACTCTACTTCAGGGTCAGTATCTCTCCAAGGAATTGGAATTAAAATCCCTCACAGGTCACTGGAGATGGCAAGGAAGTATATATACATAGGTATGATAGAGCTGGAATCATCTTTGCAATCACTAGAAGGTAGGGTAATTTTGTTATTGGCCCATTGCAAGGATAATCTATAGTGCATAGAATGAGTCTAAATAACTGTCATATCCCAAGTCCACTCCAGTCCTCTGGACCATGTCCACTTGAACTCCAGTTCGTTTCTACCTTAGACACTTTCTGTACAGTATTGGACTCCTGTCTTGTTTCTCCTTTTGTCTCTCCATTTCTCTTATCTCCATTTAGTCTAGCTCTGCTCATAGATTTCACCCATGGGCTGTGTTCTCTATGTGAAGCACAGCTGCAGAGTACTTTCACTTGCATTCTGGCTTACTGATCTTTGACTTACCAATCATACATATCTCTGTTAGTAATACACCTCCATGCTCTGTATATAAATTCAGTACTCCTTGCTGTAACTCCTTAGTTCGAATATCATATTAGTCTCCTCTTTCCTACTCCTCAGTTCCTTCATTGGATTCTGTCTCCAACAACTCTGCTCCTCTGTCCTCCAAAATATGAGGACATGAACACACAAGAGCACAGCATGCAACTCTGCATTGCTGAAGCCGATGTCCTCACCACTCCATCCCCTTCATCCCTTAGTCTTGTCCCCTCCTGCACCTCTGACTGACTGGAGTAGAGCAGAGAGGAACCAGACTTAACAGTATATTTGAACTCACACTTGTGTGTTCATTCGTAATCTTGCTATGAGTCATATTATCCAAACTCGTGCACAGTCTTGTGCTAACTCCTGTCCTGACACACCTCCCCCTATGCCTGGCTCTGGGAACTTCCTCTTGTTCCTGGCACATCAGAGTCCTTTACCTACAGATGGCAGGACCACCCCTACTCCCTCCCATCCTGGTCACACCCAGCAGCCTCCCTCCAGCATACCCACCCCCTCTGGCAGTGATGAGCCTCATCTGGGCAATGACCCTGACAATCCAGACCATCCGGATGATGGTTGGCAGGATGCCATTGGCTCTGACAACCCCCAATCACCTCGGAACATCCCCATTCCTCCAAGTCTGACCCCACCTCTTGATCCTATGCTCACACTCATGCAGGCAATCCACATGCTCACGCAGGCAAACATTGCCAACCACGATACCTCCTCCTCTTGGACTAAGGTCTGAGAGCCTGACATGTTTGACAAAACAGACCCTTGCAAACTCCACACCTTCTTGGTGCAATGCAAGTTAAATTTCCAGGACTACCTGAAGGCATTCCAGCTGGACTGTGCTAAGGTAGTCTTTGTGCAGTCCTACCTGAAGGGCATGGCTTTGGAATGGTTTGAACCAGACCTCCTTAACTCTGCCCAGTACTGTCGTCATCCCTTGTGGATGAACAACTATGACACCTTCATCAAAGAATTAAAGGTGAACTTTGATCTGCATGATCCAGTCAGAGATGCAGAACATTAACTAGATCACTTGACAATGAAGAATGGTCAGCAGATCAACAAGTATGTCATAGAGTTTAATAGGTTGGTAGAGCAGGTCGATGAGTGTGGGCCTAGTGCCCTCCAACACATTTTCTACAACAGTCTCACAGACCACATCAAGGATGAGATCTCCCACATTGGCAAGCCCACCACACTGTATGATCTCCAGAACCTCATGCAAACTATTGACATGAGGTACTGGGAACATAGATTGGAGGTCACTTGTCAAACCAAATCCACTCCCTCCAATTCCAGCAATGCCAATAAGTCTGCTTCCACACCACCCACCTCTGCTAATAGATCCTCTGGCTCTCCAACCTCCTCCACTCATTCCTAATGTGACTGCATCGTCCTCCTCCAAACCCACTCCTGCCAAGTCCAACATGCCCTCACATCTGGGTAAGGACAGCAAACTAACAGAGGAAGAATGCCAGTGCTGCTTCAAGAATGGCCTCTGCATGTTCTGCAGACTTGCCAGACATACTACCAAGGATTGTCCAAAGTCAACCTCCAAGGCTTCCAAGGCAAAGGTGTGTGCCATGACGGTCATGACAACCTCTGCTTCCATCACTGTGGAGTCAAAAAAAGGCTGAGCAGTCCCCAGAACTCTGCACACCCTGGAACTGCATTGGCTCCAAGTGTGCAATCACAGAGGTCCATCTGAATGCATCCACTCTTTCCAATCCCAATGCTCTTATGCCTTCCATTTCAATCCCATTGTATAATATCTCTTCCGTCTCTGCTTTAGTTGACTCAGGGTCTACCCATTGCTTTGTAGACTCTGCATTTGTGAATACACATTCTCTCCTGTATCGCAAAGTCTCTC
This sequence comes from Boletellus ananiceps, assembly GCA_038089975.1. Taxonomy (NCBI): domain Eukaryota; kingdom Fungi; phylum Basidiomycota; class Agaricomycetes; order Boletales; family Boletaceae; genus Boletellus; species Boletellus ananiceps. Next base: position 1,483 of record JBBPLV010000357.1, on the reverse strand, counting down.
CACTTTCCCTCCGACTCCTCAATGGGTCATCCAACACAACCATTTCCCGCACTGTCAAACTCACCCTCTGCTTCCCCTCCAGCAACATCACCTCTGAAACATTCTTTGTTACTCTGTTGGACTCCTCTTGCACACTCATGCTCAGACATGCATGGCTCACCCACTACAATCCATCGATTGATTGGGTATTGGACAGCATTAGCTTCTGATCAACTATGCAACGAGTGCCAGCTTCCCTGTACCTCCCTCAGTTGAGCCCACTCCAGTGGCTCCTCCTCCCACATCTGTCTCTGATGATGCCTCAGACTTTGGTCTGTCCACTCCTGACTTGCCTCTTACTTCCCTGCCTAACATATCCTTCATCAATGCTGCAGCATACTCCCATGCCTGCAAGCTCAAAGGCTCTGTGCAGTTCTCAATATACCTCTGACAAGAGGATTCAATGAAGCTCTGCTCTGCTTCCACCTCTCCAGATCCCCCTCTGGACCTCTCCGGTATTCCAGAGGCCTACTATGATTTCATGGATGTTTTCAGTAAAGCTCAAGCTACTAAGCTCACTCCACATCATGAGTTTGACCTTAAGATTGATCTGGATGAGGGCACTTTGCCCCCTCTCGGTACCATCTACTCCCTTTCCCCCACTGAGTTAGAATCCCTCTGCATGTTCCTCAATGAACACCTTAGCTATGGATTCATCCAACAGTCCAACTCTGCTCATAGAGCTCTGGTTCTTTTTGTCTGCAAGAAGGATGGTTCACTCCACTTGTGTGTGGAATTCCATGGACTCAACAAGATCACCAAGAAAGATCAGTATCCTCTTCCACTCATCTCTGACCTCCTGGACACTCCATCTAAAGCCCAGATCTACACTAAGATCAATCTCCAGCATGCATATCACCTAGTCCATATTGCTGATGGCAACAAGTGGAAGACTGCTTTCTGCACTTGCTATGGCTCTTTTGAGTGGTGCATGATGCCCTTCGGTCTCACCAACACTCCAGCTGCATTCCAGAGGTTCATCAATAACATCTTCACTGATCTCCTTGATGTCTGCATCATTGTGTACCTTGGCGACATACTTATCTATTCCCCTGATCTTGAGTCCCATAAGAAGCATGTCTGAGAAGTCCTCCACTACCTCTGGCAGCATGGCTCTATGCCAAGCTGGAGAATTTTGGAAGGGGACAGGTACTTCCAAAGGGGGCGCAGACCGAGGGACAGCCAAGGAATAAGCTTGAAGTGTAGAGACTCACTTCTAGTTGGATAAGGAGAGGTCTTGCAATACAGAGTGTGTGGTGGTGGCAAGAACTAGGATAGGTGATAGATAAAGTGTAGTGCTCTGAGTGAAGAGGGAAGGGATGAGGGAAGGGCACTCAGGTCTCAGAGGGAAACTCCTAGAACTGCTTGTATTGTATTTGGGCCAAAGGGCCAGGTTTATATACAGTCTGGTACTAAGGTTTAATCTCAGACTGAATGTTGAAAC
>JBBPLV010000356.1:0-21253 GCA_038089975.1 Boletellus ananiceps | reverse complement strand
GCCACAGCGTCCGCGATCCTGCACTTCTCTCTCACCCTCCGCTCACGCTCACGTTGTGTACGCTTGCTAGTTGCCCACATTCCACGCATACAAGGCCGGCTCGCGCATCGACACGCTCGAACTCGCAGATCGCGCCCGCTTAACGGTGCGTCCGCGCGGCCACACCACCGCCATCGTCGTCGCCCCGTACTGACGACAAACGCGCCCCGAAATCCCTGGCCGATCATCGAACGTACTCGGCGCGTCGTATGCTTTCTAGGCCTTTGTCAACAGACATTTCAAGTGATTCCGTGGCTTTGGTTTTGCCGCATCGCCTTGCATCTTTTTTTTTTCGCCAAGGGAAGGGGGGGGGATCATGAATATGTACGAGTACGTCTTGTAAGTTGACCTGAAAGTATTTCTGATCGTAGAACAACTTTGCGGGGGCGATGTTGCCACTGCCGCTCATTTTTGGAGAAAAGAAAAAAGTCTAGGGGAGGAGATCGTGTCGACGACATTGAGCCTTGTGTTGGACTGACACCGACTGACGCCCTGCGCGTCGTTCCTCTGGTCTCAAGCCACAGTGACGTAATCTCAGTGTTGCCACGATCCCTTCCTCTCAAAAAGACACCCGCAAGTGGGCGAGCAACGCCCAAAGTATGACCTTCGTGTCGTCCGCTCTAGTAGGACGACACCAGAATATGTGATTTATTCACAACTACGAAGAAAAAAAGAAGAAAAATGGAGACGCCGGGACTTTAACAATACAGCGCATCATGCAGTATGCATTAAAAATAATACAGCCCATGTGCATCGAAACTTGCGTGCATCCATATTAAATGGGCGTGTCAAAACGTCGTGCTTTGCGTGCCTATGAACGTGATGTAAAGTATAAAGAAAAGGGAAGAACAGCAGGCCAGGACGTCGTCTTCTTGGGTCGTCTGGTATAGGTTAGCAAAGGTAAAAGTGATGTCTAAAGCGCTCTCGTATAATCAAAAAAACAGCCGGAAAACAGAAACTTGATCTCCTCGTCATCGCTTTGCATATCGCAAGAATCGCGATGCAACTGAGAAAGGAGACACATCAACCATGGCCAAGTAACCGGAAAAGGGAGGGGCGTACTGATGGTCACGATGACATTGAAGACGAAATACGAAAACAAGATGAACGCATCACGCCAGCGCGTGCCATACTGGATATTGAGCGGCGTGAAGAAGTCGTCTCCAACCTGTTCGTGTGTTAGTTCGCAACGGAAAACTCACTCTCCACCGAGCGGCAACGTACCGCGTATTGGCAGTAACGACACATGGTCGTGGCGAGCGGATTATCAAGGTACCCGCCAAATGTACTGACAAAGTCGCCTGCCCAATCTTGACAAGTTTGGTTTGTAGGGGGGTTGAAGACGTTGAATTCATCGGAAGCACATCGGATGGCCAGGCCATGGAGCTCCGTAGATAGCATCGCCGAAAGTGTTCGTGTATATGGTACGAGTTGGTAAAGCCAGTCCCGCCAGAACTTGGCCATGTTCGGATACGGAATGGTGACACCACAGAACAGGGCAAGGATCATGGAAATGAACGGGTTGAAGAGGACAGCAATTTGGACGGATGGTGACAATGCCGCAACAAGTTGGCCAATCGAGACACCGAAGAACTCCATGAAGATGGTCATCAGCAGCTGGAAGCCTGTCCCGTTCAACCCGGCAGCACCCTGCCCGAAATGCATGGGGTACACCATCAGAACCCAGTACACAACTGCACACAGCACAGAGTACGGAATCTCGCCAATGAGCTGAGCAATCGCGAAAACATATGGCGAGTAAATCCGACTCGATGCCTCTCGGATGAAGGTCCCTGTGAACGGCAATTCTAGTGTCTGATCCACGCAAGATACTAGTATACTTACGTCTGTTGAAGATGAACAATGGCTCAAGTTGGGTCATAATAATCGCGGGCAATACGACAAGCCAGAAACTGTCAGAAAAATACAGGGGTCAAAGACCTGCCCTCTCCCGGTGAGACAAGGGAAAACTCACATTGCAAAAACACGGTACTGCAAATCTCGAATACTATTTCCCAAGTTGAGGAAGGACAACGAGACAAACAACGAAAAGAAGGCGTGGACAAACAACCTGCTGAACACATAGTCAGGCGAACGCCATAGTGCAGTGTTGTTCCGTTTGACGACAGTGCGTAGCTGGTACAAAAAGGACGTCGCATCTGCAAAGCCAAGTTGAATGAAAGTAATCTCTGACTGTAGAGATTGATGACATACAAGTACGCGTTTGGCTCTTTTCCGCCACCGGAATAGCCAAGCCCCGAGCCTTGATTTCGTCGATCTCATCGCGTACCCGTTGGTACTCTGGCGAGTCGAACCAGACATCTTTCCAGTCGCGGGGACCCACTCTGGAAGCCAACCCGGCACCAATCGCTTCGAGCATATATTCCGCGGGATTCACATTGGTAGGACAGAGAGCCCCGTTTCTGGCAAAGTATTCTCGAATGACCTGCGAATCCTTGCCGATATCGCCAAAGTAGACGGTCTCTCCGCCCCGCTCCAGCAACAAGAGACGGTCAAAACTCTCGAACAGCAAGCTTGAGGGTTGATGGATGGTGCACAGAATGGCCTGTCCTTGATCCGCAAGCTTACGCAGGAAACGAACCAGGTTCCATGCGCTCTGTGCGTCCAAGCCGGAGGTGGGCTCGTCCAGGAACAAAAGAAGCTCGGGCTTGCTGGCCAACTCAACACCAATCGTTAGACGCTTGCGGGCCTCGACGCTCAAGGTGAACACTAGTGCTTCCGTGTGGTCTTGAAGTTCCAATAGCTCAATGATCTCTTCGACGTATCGGTTCTTCTCTTCGATGGAAACTTCAGCAGGTTGGCGCAAGTATGCCGAGAATCGCAAGGCCTCTCTGACTGTGGCTGTTCCCTCGTGAACGTCCATTTGCTCGGCTATGAATAGAAATCAGAAAACGCTGATGGTCGCAGGGCACGAGGCATACCATAAGCAGTTCCACGTGCAAAGTCTGCACCAAGTGGCCGACCGTCAACGAGGACATCGCCCGTAACAACGCCAATATTCTTCCTTTGGGCGAGGACATCAAGACATGTTGTTTTACCTGTCACACGGGCTTTAAATACACCGCAATTGGATAACGTAATGTGAACGCACCTGCACCGGAAGCACCCATCAGCGCCGTCAATGTCCCAGGTTTAACATAACCGCAAACGTCGTGGAGTAGCCTTTTCGTCCCGCCAGGAACAGGGACGTGGTAGTTGAGATTCTCCCACGTAAACGCCTTCCTATGAATCCGGGTGCTGTCCCTGCGACGCAACGTGGTCAAGACACGGCAAGGGCGTTGCACCGCAGTGCAGACACGCACCTGTCTTCTTCACGCGACAACTTCTCCTTCCTGTCATCCCCGTGCTTCTCGTTCCGCCGGGCTTGTCTCTCACGTTGAATTTCGTTGAGTGCCTTTGTCTCGCTGTCTTCTTTGGCATAAATCTGAACTGAGCCACCCAACATTCGAGGCTACAAAGTATTGCGGTTTGAATTAAAACGAATTCATCTCGAGTGTAGAAAAAGGGCCTCACCGAAAAGTATTCAATCGCAATCACTTGCGTGAACAAGAAGAAAATCAGGAAGGCGATAATAACAACCAGATTTCGGCGCCAGATATCTGCAGAAGTGATTCCGTATCCAGCCTCCAGGTAGCTGTTACCATTGACGATGTCACTTCCCGGCTGTGCGCCATAGAGGGTACAAACTTGATTTGGACCCAAATCATTCCTGTTATTAGTACGTTAGTCTCTGCTGAATGTCAAAATGTGATATCACGAACGGGTACTTGGTCAATCCGGGTCCATTTCTGGGTACGACGTAAGAACCGTCGCACGTCAACGAAGTGCGCATAAATTCATTCTCCATAGCTCCAGCCCATGCATAAGCCAACGGGTTGAGATAGCTCTGTGCATAGATGAAAAATTGTCCGTAAAGAAAAAGACGGCCCTTACAATCCAGAACAACCATCGCTTCATCTGGAACGTGGGTATCATGTACCCCGAGTACTGAATCATGTTCGGGAGGAAGAACGTAGCAAGCCGGAATGCACTGTCAAAGTTGATGCATAGCAAGCCAAAGGTGCGGAAGAAGCCCTGCATGCAGAGGAAGGTGACATAGATGAACAAGTGGAAAGTGAAGAATCCGCCGGCGGAGCGCGCCCTGGGATGAAAAGTCAGACAAGTGTACACAAGGCTCAGTGATGCGACCCACAGATCCGGCATGAAATACACGATCACGTCGAAAATCAAAACTCGCACAGCAGAGAAGGGTATATCCGCAAAGAAATTGGCGAACACCAAAGCAGCGGGCCGATAAAAACCGTAGTCGATCTGCTTGTTTGCTATCGGCCGTCCCAACATCATCATAGGCATCTAACGGAACGCATGCACACGTCAACACTCGAACATACGAATGATGGACGGCAGTATACCTCGGCGAACGCTTCCAGACAGATAGTCAACATTCCAACGAAAATGACACTACCGCGTGTGAATCCTCCCTCTGCCGTGTGAGGTAAATTCAAGAAGGCAGCACCAATAACTATAGCTAGTATCTAGGAGGGGGGGGAGTCAAAGAGAGCCAAGTCAAAACAGAGAGACCAACCGTATCCATTCCAATGCTGGTCTTCAGTTGGAAGCTGTCCTGAAGACGGACGCGGAATTGCCGGATGGTAAGCGCCTTCACCTGCCCAATGAAGCCAAGCATATAAGGACTCTTTTGCGAGACACCACGCTTTTTATCGGCGAGCACAGCGGCACGGAACGCTTCCTGATCCTCTCTTTCAGTCTCCACACGAAGCTTGAACTCGTCAAGAGAATTTTGGAGATTGGCATAAGTGGACGAGCTGTTGAATGCGTTTTCAAGATCGTTAGGAGAAGAGGGTGTATCGAGCTCTGAGCGACCATCAGCAAATTGACGTTCGTTCGGATCGGTGCATCCAGTCAGATAGTCGGGCGTGCTTTGACGGGGAAGGGGACGGAAACCCAAGCTCTCGAAGTACGCACGTGCACCCGAGGCAGATCCAAAGTATACCTGGCGGCCCTTGTCTAATATGAGGACTTTGTCGAATAACTCATAAATGCTCTCGCCAGCTTGATACCTGAGAGGGGGAGGGGGGGGGTCAATAAATACAAATGGTCGATGTTGCGGAGCTTACAAGCTAACAAAAGTCGTCTGACCAAGCACGTCGGTCATGATGCGTAAACTCTTGACGAAATCCAGCGCAGTGGAAGCATCGAGCCCACGAGTCGAGTTGTCCCAACACTGAACACGGGCACGAGTTGCCATCATCTCGGCAATACTGACACGCTTCCGCTCGCCGCCCGAAACACCGCGGACGAACTCGTCACCAACAAGCGTCTGGTGAGTGTGCGAAATATTGAGCATTTTCAGGAGGGTGTCCTGAACCATGGTGCCGAACTGTTTTCTAGATACTCCCGGGAGACGGCCATCTGGTCCAGGAGTCTTGGTCGAGAGAGCGAACTCCATCGTCTGAGCGACCGATAGTGTAGATATGTGGATGTCGTCTGGATAGGCAGTCAAACCCGGCCAACACAAGAGAACGCGCCAGCGCACCTTCTTGATTATAAACCACTTCTCCTTTGTAATGCTGGGCCATCTCTGCAGCGTCGATGCCGGCATAGCGAACATCACCAGAGACTTGAGCATAATCAGCCCGCCGATTAGCGATAGTCTTGAGAAAAGTAGAGCATCCGGCGCCAGGACAACCTAAAACGAGACACATCTCGCCCGGCTTGAGGACGCCGGATGATCTAATCCAATCAATATCGAGCTATTGTTATCAGTGATGATGACACACCTCTGTAGGATGGTCCTTGTGGGCAGTTGCCGGTTAGGCAGGAAGCGCATGACAAGTCCCCAAAGCCAAAGGAATGGGGTGATAAAGAAGCCGATTACGGCATCTATGCGACAGGCATCAGATCAGTCAAGTCATTGTAACGCCCCGGCGTCAACCTACCGCCAAAAGTGTGAATGTGTATCTGCGGACGTCCACATTAGAACAAATTCGGTAGCAGGGGGAGCAATTGCGTGCCTTGTGATCGGCGCCCCCAATGACCTCGACCTCGAGGTCCTCCCAGGTGACGCCGACGTGTTTGTGCTTGATTCCAGCAGCCTGGTTAGCGTCGTTCGAGGACGTGAGGTACTCCCGAAGGTCAAAGGGGACATCGCCGGTGGGTTTATCGCCCTTTTCCAAGTCGTAGACAGACGCAGTTCGCGAAGTCTGCTTTGATTGGTCAACCTTGACCGAGCGCCTCGAGAGCTGACGAGCAAGTTCATTGAACGTGTCCTCCGCCCTCTGGATATCCACATGGGAAGCGACGTCGACCTCGAGGATTTCCGCGTGTTCCGTACGCGTGGCAGGAGGCAGCGAGGTCGTCATCCCCGTGTCCATATTGTTGGGCGTGCAAGGAGCAGCAGGGGGATGATCCTGACCCTAGTGAATGCGAGGTATATATGGTTTTTGATCCCGGCTTACAAAACCTTGCTCCGTGGCCGGGAAATGGCCTTGGGACGGTCACCGGTCATTATTAATCTTGGTTCGCCGACGGCAGCCGGTTGACTCGACTGCTCACGGCAAGTCACCGTTGGTTGGAGTGACGCAACCGCTCCGTGTGACGATGGCAGAGTGATCCGACTGGCTGGCCAGCCATGCATGGCTACATTATTGCTCACTGCGTTGCACGCTGTCAAGTCACCAGTCGCTGCGCACTTGCCTGAGAGCTGCTGAGCTAGCGAGCCAGTCTAGACGCATTCTACGTAAGACTTCTGTTTTCAGTGACATTCCGTTCCCGCTGACAGCGTGTTCACATGGGGAACTTGAGTCGACAGCAGCATCCGACGGAACGCTGACTACCGTGTTTTGAGTCAGAAAAGGGTCTAGGGAAAGTCCAATTGATGTGTTGTTCTTCGCTCTTGTTCGTGTGACCGAGCCGCTATCGATGTGACTAGAAGAGTGAGACATGACGCGTGCTGTGACTCAAGCGCTCTTGGCAAGGGTTCGGGGCCGGCGGGCCGGTTGACTCACGTGCAAACACGCCAGCCGCACACAGGTATCAAGTAGAGCCTCGATCACAGCAGTCACTCCCCTTCCTGCGTGCCCAGCGGTCAAGCTCAATGGCGGTATCGTACTGGAACAACAGTACCACTACATGGGCTTCGAGGGAAGCTGCGTGGGTAGTATGCCATACCGTTTTTTGATAGTAACACGGTGCCGAGAAAACTTGTCATCAGGGGAAAAACGAGCTGCGCAATAACCCTGAAGTAGATCCACGAGAACCCTAAAACGGACATACCTGGGTGGGCAGACTTTGTGAGCCTGCCCTCATCAGTCGTTTTCTGTACAGATCCGGATCGTGAACAGGTCTGGCTGAATGCGATCGAAGAGACACACCTTGAGGGTGTACACCCTGTTTCCATTATCATCGAGCGTGTACATCAGATGCATGTTGCTTGGACGAGACAGAGATACGCAGGTATTCGTGCCAAGTCAAACTCCGCGAAGATGTCGGATGTGGCCCGCCCAAGTCAAGCTTTGTAATAGGCACTGGGTGACTAACTACTAATATGAACCTAGAAAATAGATCGCATCATGGGGCCTACACGGTTTTACTCGAGCCCTTGCCGCGATCTGTAGTCCTGGGTAAATGTCCCTTAATGTAAGACGTGACTCCGTTCATTTTTAACCTCTTCGTTTGGTAGCCGCATCCCCCCCTCCTCGACTGTTTGCGAATGCCATCCACCACCACCGTGCTGCTAGCTCCGGAGCCAGGCACCGTCATCAAGCCCATTCACACGTACTCCGAAGAACAGTCCGCTCAGATAGAGACGCTCCGAGAGGTAGGGGGTCCGATTACATTGCCACTATTATTGACGGAACTCGGCGCGTGACGCGTCATCTTCTGCGGTTCCACAGTACGCGCACTCTCTCGTTCTGCCTGCTTCGGATCCGTATCAAAAGTGGGAACTTCGATGGCTGTGCAGACCCGACACCGTCCCTCGCTATATGCGCGCCGCAAAGTGGAAGATGCATGACGCCGAGAAGAGGATCAAATCGACGTTGGAGTGGAGACGCGAGTACCAGCCGGAGCTCATTCTGCCGGACGAGGTGAGGATGACGTGTTACGACCTCATTACTCATCGCAAGACGCACTGCATCCATTTCAGGTGAAGGTAGAGTGTGAGACTGGCAAAATGTATGCCCACACGTTGACATGTTGCCTGTGCAAGTTGAGTTGATACGTGATACAGCCTGCTGACAGGCTTTGACGTGGACGGACGCCCCATTATTTACATGCGTCCCGGAAGAGAGAATACCGAGACCAGCCCTCGTCAGCTGAGGCACCTTGTATGGTGGCTGTAAGTAGAGTTGATGCTGACGACTGATCGCTCTGGTCTTGACACGGCGCTGAGCAGAGAACGCGCCAAGGACATGATGCCACTGGGTCAGGAGTCGCTTGTCATCATAGTCGATTACAAAACAACTACCCTCCGGACCAATCCTTCCATATCCGTCGCGAGCAAGGTGCGTACCGAATGTGGGTTCCCCTTCCGTTGGCTTCTTTGGGGTCGCTGATGTGCTTGACAGGTGCTTACGATCCTTCAGCAACATTACGTCGAGACGCTCGGGCGCGCGATTGTCACGAATCTGCCGTTCCTGCTCAACTTTTTTTACAAGGGAATTTCCCCTTTCCTGGATCCCGTCACACGAGACAAGGTCAAACATTTGACATGATTTCCGAACGACGACTCAGTCGTGTGACAGATGCGCTTCAACCCGAACCTCTTTGAGCTCGTCCCCCGGTCTCAGCTCGACGCTGATTTCGGAGGAGACTACGAATTTGAATTCGAGTTTGAGACGTACTGGAAGCAAATCGTCGAGTGAGTTTCTTGTCTCCGTCTCGCTGAACGGTCTAACGTGCGTGTGGTAGTCATTGCGGCATTGCGCCCGACGGGACGAGGCTGCCCGACTACTTTGATGGGCCTGCACGCGCGGGTTCGTCCCCGTCCCTGGAGGAAAAGGTGACGTTGGACGGGTAGCCGAGAGGGGTTGATTACATGATATATTTGTGCGTGTGTATGGCCGTGTGATTTGGGCAGGGGGAGCGAGCGAGCGAACGCAACTGTGCCACGGACGCCACGCCATAATTCGCTGCCTGGGATCATCAGCCACCGCGCCCGAAGCCACCGCGAAAGCGTACGAGGCGGTCACGAGCACACATCTCGAAGAAATTATCTCATTGAGAATCCTGCGCGAGCCTGTAAGAACGAGATGGTCCGACAATCAAAGCAGACAGTGCGTAGCGTTCGTTGACTCTGTCCCCGTTGAATCAGCCACCCGCACCGTTTCGTATCTCATCCTTAATCGGATCGCAGCCCGACCAGAAGAAGGACGCCCACAAGAAAAGGACTCAACACCAAGACAAACCCTCGCCAAAGAAACCCTCGGACGCGGCCGTATGGCCCTGCAGCATCAACGGCTGCAACAAGCAGTTCGCAAGGGAGGCTGATCTCAAGAGACATCAGCGCACGACCAAGCTTCATTCCGTCCCAGGATTGTACGTCTCGTTCCCACCATAGGGGCATGCATACACACACCCTCTCCAGTGCTTGTCCCCAGTGCGACGCCAGGTTCACGCGTGTCCGTCTCCCGTCCTTTTTGCCTCGTGTACCGTCTGACCACATTCTAGACCGACGCGCTTCGGAGACATCAAAAGTCGAGGTCAGTGCGTGCGTCCTGCTTCGCCATCACTCCAGTTCACCCATCTGCCAGACACAACGGGGTCGTGATCGAGCCTACAGATGGCACCGACAGGAGCAAGTCGATGGCTGATGAGGATCCTCATTCCTCTGGTTCGCGATCACATAGCCGCAGCAGGACACCCTCATCAAAGGAGAATCCTGCCACCCATGCTCCCCTTTCCCCAACCTCCGCCCCCTCAGTGGGTCCACAGAGCTATTATCGTCAACACACCTTTGCAGGCGGTGAGTATATGCGTTTCCTTTTCCATCTCGTTGGTAATTGTCTTACAGTCATGGTCCCTCCTCCGGGAATGATGATCGATGGTCATTATCCTCCAGCCGTCGGCCTTCCTACTTCTGCAACTCGGTTACATCAGGCGACCTGGCAGCCACCACCTTGGGCTAGCGATGGCTCACAACCACCACCACCACCGCATATGGTTCATCCCGGTTACCCTCATCCCTATTATAATGCACCACCATATTATCGTCCTGGTACCATGATGCATCCCCCTGACCTCATGTCCCATCAACAAATACCGAATGGCGTTGGTTCTTCAAGCAACGGTGAATCATCATCATCACGCCAGGCTAGCCCCGCAATAGCCGTCGACCCCTCGCTGGATCATGGAAGAATAGAAGACACCTCGGAAATTACCGCCCGCGAGACTGTCGTGATCGATCCTTCGTTAGTATCGCCTTCCACGAGTAGTGCTGGCAGTGAGTCTCTCGCCACTCTTTATCGGAGCATCCGTCAATGCAATGATCGGTGCCACAGACGGAGAGTCTTCCGCAGACAGTCCAAGGGCGCCAGAGGGACAATCATCTCCCAGTTGTGCGCATATTGCTTCACCCCGCACAAGCGAACCACCAAGCGGGTCAGGCGATGGTACCGACGGTGAAACAATCATTGTTCAGAACCTGCTTTCCCCCAGCGGAGATCATCCTTATTCATCTCCTCATTCTGCCCCTCTGGAACACTCCCTCGAGATGGAGCAAATGCTTACAGAGGACGGCGAACCCATGCTGAACCCAGGTCAGACCCCTTTTCTCTGTTGTTGTCCTCTCAGTTGACCATCTTTGCACCAGCCGAGCTATTGACGCAGGTCAGTGCGAGCAACGCGACGTCTGTGGTACTTGATCTGATGCTCCGGGTTCTGAGACAGGAGTCTCTCGCTTCCCCACCTCCTACATAAGCATGTACTCTACTCGCGGTATTATATTGACTTACACTCTCATAGTTTCCCTTTGTCGCTTTTTGGACGGCGAACTCTACATTACTTCCACCCAGCGCGTAGACGCAGCGCCCATGTTGAATGCTGTAGGATGTTCTTAGACGCTTGCTTCACTAGTTGATATCACACTGCGTTTGACGGGGCTACACGCTGTGGAGAGCTCGATATGTGGGACAATCAGGTAACGACACAAACGGCGTCGCTGTTGAGAGCGACAGAGGGGCGATCTATGGTATGAATGCAATGCCGTCATCGCGCAACGTATCAAAGCACCGTGACCTTGGGCCACTTGTATTGCGGACCGACCTAGGTTCCAGTTTCCGCGCCATCAATATACGAAGCGGAAACGAGAGAGAATATACGCACCAACTGCACACACATGGCCCCAAGCTTGTGCCCGGCCTCGACAGACTCGGCGAGGCTCTTCCCCGCGACGCGTGCGCCCAGGAACCCGCCTGCGAATGCATCTCCCGCCCCGTTGGTATCCACGATCAACTCGTGCGCGATTGGCGTCACCGGGAACACGCGCGCTTCGTCCGGCGTCGTTCCTTCGACGACGACGGTCGCGTCCGCGCCCTGCGTGATCACCACGATGCGCGGACGTTTGGGGTTGGACTTGGGGCGCGCCGCAATCGCCTTGGCGATCGCCGCGATGTCGGTCGTGGCATGCCCGAGGACGGCCGGGGCGTACTCTTGCGCCTCGGACTCATTCCCGATGAGGATGTCGGTGTGGTAGAGGACCTGATCCAGTTGGTCGGTGAAGAACTTGGGGATGAACGGCGCAGAGAGGTTGAGGACGAACGTCTGCACGTATACGTAGCGAGCGGCAACAGTAGATCGCGTTCAAATTTGGCGTGCGTGTCGTGCGTGGACTCAGAACGGACAAGAAAGGGGGGGTAGCAGACCCGTACCTTGTTTTTCTCCGACGCATGTTTGCTTAGCGCGAGTACCGACTCGACGCCGTGCGTGAGGAAGAACCCTTCGACGTAGTACACCTCGGCGCCCTCGACGAGCGGGGCGATCTTTTCCGACTCGAGATACGACGCCTCGAATTTCTCCGCGGCGCGCAACGTCGTCACCAACGACCTGGCATGAACACAAAAAGACAGACGCACGCATGCCGTCACATCCGATCGCGTTAGCGCTGTTGGACACACGAGCGAGCGAAACGCGGCACGCGCGTCCTTACCGGTGGTGGCCGGTGATGACCACCGCACACGCGCCTGTCTTCTCGCCCTTCCGGACCTGGTATGCCTCGTCCAACCCCTCCCGCTTGTTCGCCACCCGCAATTGCTCGGCGAGCTCGTCGTCGCCCACGGATCCTGTGTACACGACCGAGCCGGGAGGGAGGAGGTACTGGCGGGGCATCAAGTCGTCAGATATCGACTCCCCTTGGCACACCCTCGCGATCTGTGAGCAAGAGAGAAACACTCACCGCAGCCCCGCGCGCAGCATTTTGGGACGCCCCTCCAGCGACGTACGTGACTTGATAGTCTTTCACGATCTCATCGTAGCTACAAGTGGACATCAGCCGATCGTACACGGCGAATTCCAAGGGAGAAAGGGTCGACGTACAGCGGCTGGTGTTTGTCCTCGGCCAGAATTGCATCGTTGGCTTTGAGATCGTACTTTTTCAAGAGTGCCTCTCCATCCCGAACCTGCACATCCAGAAGAGGGTTACCAAGACAGAAGATCTTGTAAGACATAGCGATAGAAGAGAGGCTGGGACGACTCGGACTGTCGACGGAGATTGAGCACACAACCAAGATCGCAGTGGCAGCCGAAATTTGAGATACCGGTTTCGCGCTCAGCGACCAGGTTCAAGCTTCACGCGACAAACTTTAGGCCGCGGCATCCAAGATGGTATTCAACAATGCAACAAGAGGTATAGCAAACAAAGTGTGGGTAGCAAGTACTACAAACCAGCGTCATGGACTTGAGAAAGCGTGCGGACAACAACATTGGGTATAGTAAAGGATTGAGCAAACTGGTTAGTAACGGGGACATTACCGGCCGCTTGTGCCTTGATAGTACATACATGTCGAAATGCGACGGAGAAAGCAAACTGAAGAGACTTCATGCAAGCCAGTGAAGCCTTGAGAGTGTGGACATCATCATCAGAATAAAAGACAAAACTTCTGAATGAAGGGGGCTTTGCAAAGGAGGATGCCACCTCCTCAAAAAGTGCATTCTTGGATAATGAACCTTCAGGAGGGATACCTTTATAGATTCCCACTGCCCTTTGATACTTTCTCCATGCCCCCTCAACATGAGCATTGATGTCCTCTAAATTCTCCCAGAGTCCACTGATCCCACTTAGCTTGGCTTGAGTAGCCTTGGCCTTGGCAACATTCCAAGGCCTAGACAGATCCTGGTCCTCTTCAGCAACATGGACTTTGAGGTCCCTATACTCCTGGAGAGACTCCTTCCTCAGCCTCTCTCCCTCCTCCACCAAAATGTCTAAAATGAATGGTGAGCTAGGATGTCTGAGGAAAGGTTTCTGATTGTTTTCATTGGTCTCCTTCCCAGACTTTCCTTGTTCTAGCTTCCAGATATACCAAGGTTTCCTTGTGCCCCACTGTTGCCTGTCTTGCTCAAAGACAGATGATTTCACCCTAAGACCAGTTTTGCTTGCATCCAAGCAGGTGGTAAACCTAGAGTAAAATGTTAGGAATATATATTCAAAGAGAATAGAAGACATACATATAAGCCAAATGGATGGCTTTCTGACTTGAATAACCAAATTCATAGACTGCTGCATCATGAAACTTGGAATATAGTCCTACTTTAGTTTCTGCAAGTCCTAGCAGAAGAACCTTTTGGAATGCTTGTTGTGCTGCTTTGGCCTCCAGCTTTGAGGCTCTTTTGTCAAAATCTCTTACATGCTCTACCTCTCTTTCAAAGAAGAATGAGAGGTTGGTAGGAGCAGTACAGAGAGGAGAGCCTCCAAACTGCTCTACCAAAGGTTTACACCAGTTAAGCATCACAGTATCTATAAAGAAAGAAACATTTAAAATAAAATTATCCAGTATTTATATCACTTACCTCCATCATAGTCTGAAGAGATAATCTTAGTACCACCCAATATAAGTTATAAAAAACATTTACCTCCACCCCCAAGAAAGCTAGCCAAAGATTGTTTTCCTTTCATAGGAAATACAATCACATTGAAATAGTTACTCAAACTTGGATGAGCTACTGCTTTGACCTATGCTTGATAGTAAAGTATGAGTACAAAAAATATACAAGTGCTTACTTTTTGAATATCTGATGGCAATCTTATGGGGTTTCTAGATATCTTGAGTTCAAATCAATAGTAGACTAAGAGCAACAAATCAGAAGCTTACCAGGACATCTCCAAGGATAATATCTGTTTGTTGCCCAGTCAGAGAATTGATGAAATATTCTGAAGATCTGAAATGAATTTGACCCTCCTCCAGAACATCATAAGGATCTGAATAACAATAAGAAAAAAAAGAAAAACATAGAAAACAATTACCAGGAATAATGTAGGCTTCACATGATTCCATGATTGGAATGTGAAATCTTTCTACATATTCATCCAATACTAGAGTGATAACAGACTCTAGCTTGTTAAACAGCAACTCCAGCTTCAAAGGATGAAATCCAGCTTGAAGTAGCTCCAAGACTGATTCATGAAGGGTGTAAGGCAAGCCAGAGAACTTCTTGTGACCATTGTCAGCAAAGTGAGAGTAGATGATATCTTCCTCCTCATTCTCCTCCCTTTCACTTTCTTGACTTAGATTGTCTATGGGATGAATTTGCCCTAGACCCAAGGCACGAGCTTGCCCTGTAAATGTCCTTCTTAACCTACCTACAATCACATGTCCTGCCTTCTCTACAGCTTTCCAAACATAGACCATAGAGTGAGGCTGAGTCCAGTCAATAAAAGGCTGGATTTCTTCTTTCAAGCCCAATGCCATCAAGTCTTTCAAAACTTGATTGTCAACACCATTATAGGAGAGATTGATGAGACTCTGAGAAGAGAGATTGCTAGGTCTAGTAGTTCTAGAAGGTGCAAGAAGATCAAAAATCCTTTGGGCTGGACCAAGCTCAAAAGGAGTTCCTAGATTGATCTTGGTTTGTGAAGGACGAATCCAAATCTTTGCAGGTCCATCTGGAACCTGTTCAGAAAGATCTGGATGCAAGACCCACATTCCTTTTGATCCACCAATACGTCCTTGTACAGCAGTGGGTCTTATAGTATACTGCATCATCCTCATGATCTGAGTAAGGGCAGCCCCACTGATGTACCCACAGCCATCTGTGAGCATTTTTTCAGCAGGAGCTTTACCCTCCCAGTCTTGAGGGCTAACATCTAACAAGAGATATATATGAATAAAAGCTATTATAGGAAAGATGCTTACATCTATCTGGTAATTCATAGATGTGCTGGGGATCCAACATGATAGTTGGAACAGAAGTGGAGAGCCCTAATGCCCATCGAGTTGACCATTTACTGATTGGCTAATGGCCAAGAAATCAGCTCTACCTTTACTCTGAATCAATTTCTTACCTGCGAGCTATTCAGGTGAAGAGGGTTATGCCAGTTAACAAAGTCATTCAAAGAAATGCGAAACTGGTCTCCATCTTCATTTCTGGAGGTTCTCTCATAGTCCTGATTAGTCTCTATCATATAAACACCTCCTTCCTTCGCATGGAAGGGCAGGAACACCCTCCCACAAAGAATGAACTTGCTGGAGCTCAGCAGCAAACGGACATCTTCGCCATGTTTGTACAAGAGATCATCTGTAACGCGGACTTGAAGGATCCGGCGCGAGCCGAGGAAGCGAGAAAATCGGTAGGACCGGCGAATTTCGGGCTTCTCCAGCCGTATCGAGAACCGATCTCGGACCCGCACGAGCCGCCCGACTTGCTGAATCTGACCGCCATACCAGCTGTCCTTGCCCTTCCACGAACCCATTCCGCCCAGCCCGCGGCCCTTGTTCTCGAGGATGGCGTCCTGCTCGCGGTCGTACTCGATCCTAATCGACAATTACGTCCCACATGAGTACAAAACACGTTGCATTTACGATAAGCGCAATGAAAATAATGCACCAGAGCTCTGCCGCGGGGGCCCGAGGCACCTCGCGCCCTTGCATTACGGCTACCACTCGATGTGCGGCGTGGACGTTGGGTCCGCGGAGTTGCTCGATTTTCTCCTTGGTTACCGAGGACCACAGCCAGGCGTTCTTGCTGACGCCACGTGCGATCTCATATATTGTTCCCCAGGCGAGGTTATTCGCGTCGAGGAGGGACTGGACCGACGCGTCGTGCGCGATGACAAAAGGGTCGAGCGCTCCGCCGAACTCGGATCCACTAGCTTGCGGGGGCTTGCGGGGTACGCTTATCGCGGCGTGAAGACGTTTCGCCGGTTGGGATGAGGTGCTCGGTGAGGGGGGCAACGAGCTCGGACTTGGGAGGTCGTACATATTGGTAGGTCGTTTGGAGGGGACGGCGATGGGACGCATAGCGCTCAGAGGTGGCACTCCCACAGCAGTGATTATGGGACCAGGGCTGACAGTACCTGCAGATCATGATGAGAACGAAATGGCCGGAGGGGGCCGGTTGACAAAGACGTACGTTCATCGACTAATCCATCGTATAAGCGCTCGAGATCAAAGGGGGGATGCGAATAGCAAGGGGTCGTTGAAGGCCAACGTACCTTGCATCTTCTCCACACCAGAGTCAATGTCCATCGATGACAACGAACGGTTTGACGTTGTCGCTCTTTGGGTTCCAAATGTCCGCGTGTGCTCCGCTAGAGTGACAGGAGACGTTGACAACCCGGCGCCTGTCGCACTGGCTTTCGAACCTAAACAACGGAGGAAGAGGCGTATGGGCAACCGGTTGGATTCTGGCAGTGTTCGATACCCACCCATGAAATTCACATGTTCCGTAAAGGCCTCCAGTCCCTCAGAATATTCTTCTTCGTCCTCCTGTGTTATGCGGAAAAGAAACCAGTGTCAGTACAAGACCTTTCCAAGAGAATTTGTTCGCGCACGAAAATTATAGGCATGTTTGTTTGTTGATTTGAAGTTTTGGTACGAAGTGCACCGATGATGGTAGGAGTTCAAGGCAAGAGTGCTCAAAAGGTCCTCAGACAAAATAGTGACTGGCGACCGGTGGCTCGTGCGCGCCTTGCGTATTGGATTCGCTGTGGCGACGAATGATATCGAAGGTCCAAAGATGCCTTTCTGATACAGCAGAATTCGTGAAACTCGAGTCTGCAGCGAGGCACCAACTCGCAAAGTCTCAGAGCATATATGGCATGGTGCTTGCTGTCACGCGTAAAAGTTCACATGGAGGCGAGAGGCCCAAGACAGAAAGATAGAGATTATGTCTTATTACAGAAGGCTTACAACGATGATACAATAAGCGTCACTTGCGTGCAAAGGTGATCTGGGAAAAGGATGAGTACGGGACGGACGAAGAACGAAGACATACCTTGATCTTGTTCTCTCCGTCAAGTTTGTAATTATGCAAAGCATCCTTGGCGACACCTGCGCTGGTTTCGTCCATATACTCGACGAACGCAATATCTCGTTTGGTGGGAATGAGCCGGACTTCGTACAGGTTTGGATACCTGGTGAGTGGTAATCAGCAGATGTAGCAGCGGAAAGAGAACAAACAGCTAACTGGGAGAAGAGTGCCATGAGCTGGTCTTTGGTGACACTTTCTGGCAGATTTTGTAAAAATAGAATTTTGTTGGGAGGGAGGTATTCGTCTGGCATTTGCACAGCTGGTCGCTTGGGAGCCGGGACTGCAGTAGCGCCGTCCACTGACAACACGCATCCATTGAGCAGTAGAAGAAAGGACGAAACAAACCCACTCTCTGCAGCCATTCTTTTCGCACGAAACTTTTGCTTGAGAGGATTCGAGTAGCGAGTTGTTCCTTGGTCGAATACGTTAGATGCGCACAGGTGAGGGGTGGACGTGGCATACGCTTGTGTTCAGCTCTCTGGGCTTTGTGGGCCTCAAAGTTGTCAGCGTCCAAACGCTTGACGACCGCATCTGATCTGGTCCTCGCAAACGAAATTTGCTGCGACGGGATTAACGGCGATGAGATGGATGATCATATGGGAGTGTCCTACCATGGGCTTTGAGTACAGAGGAAACCCCCGGACCTCTTTCATTGCCTTGGCGGCGATCTCGGGTGATGCGAACGAGACGAACGCTTGACCACGCATCCGTAGATTACTGTGGGCAACGACATCCAGGACCTCACCATACGACTTGAAAAGGCCACGCAAAGATGCCTTGAGTACTGTTTCGAGTGACGATTGATGACTGGAATGAGTATATACATCAGGGATGCTGACCGTCGACCTTTATCTTTTCGTTGAGATTCTGGATATAAAGGGTCTCCGAAGCAACTTCGTCCTGTTCTTGTGGCTCAGCGGCTGCGTCTGGCACCGGGGGGGTTGTTTGTGCAGGGATCTGGTTTAATGGAGGAACCTGAACGTCGGCCATGGCGGTAAGAGACGAAGATGAGTCGTCGACATGCAAAAGCGAGCCTTTCCTGTTTTGTATATACAGTATCTGGTTGACCTTCAAGGTTTCCCCCAGAGATAGATATTAGTCCACGATCCACGGTCTGAACATGGTCCAGGATGAGACCCTCATAACAACTACTCTTGGACTCTTTCCAAGTGGCAGGCGATCGTTTGGGTGCCGCGTGCCGTAGCAACCTCGTTTTATTTATTTATTTACTCTGTCTGAGTCCATTTCGGGACTTGTCGTGCTGCACGGGCCGAGACGACTTTGTTGTCCAGCACCAGTACTCGTCTCTTGGCTGGGCCACCTGCGCAAACTTCACATTTGCTTAATGGGGCGCTGGACGCAGTATGACGAGGCGCGTCATTTCTTTGCATGGACATTCTGCTTTAGTTGACATACCTTGCCCAGGACGATTACAGACTTCCAGAGGGAATAAAGCGCATTGGTTATGATGCCGACACAGGGTGCTACTACTTTCGTGACCACGGGGGACTTGTATACAAAGGTCCTGAAGGCGCAGAGTTCGGAGAACTGACCCAAGGTACCCACCTACTGCCCATGCAATAGATGACGGTCTTAGTTTTGTGTAACAGTCACCGAGCTGCCTCTTGCTCTCTCTGCAGAAGGAAGCGGTGAGAATGATGTTGAAGCAGCACCGGCTCGTGGCGACGGTTACCAACCCCTTGCAGTAGATGAGGTGCGTGTACTGCTCTTGGGATATTTACGGCTAACCTAGACTACTCACGTCAGCATGGTACTCGTCATGCTCTCCGAGGCGGTGCCTATCGCACACTTTTTCCATTTTTCCTTATTGTCGCGGTCATCCTCCTGCTCGTCTGGCGACTCGCGTTTTCGCCTACTCTTGCCACCCCTGCCCCTTGTCCTAGCACGACGATCCCGTACATTGTCCAACCCGGGGACACCTGCTGGGACATTGCTCGTCGCCACAATTCAACCTTGGATAAATTCCGCGTCGTCAATCCCAAGGTTGTCTGCAGTGATCTACACCCCGGAGACCGAGTTTGCGTCCCTGACGAAGGGTCTTCCATAAGCAGAGTATTTTGATCGTGCGCAGCTCACTCATCTCACTTTCCGTCCTTTGTTTCTTGTATATCGTACCATATCTTTCGGATCATCGCACGGAATGGATGTCACTAGGACTAGTCATGTCGCATTACTGCCATGTGTGACGTCACAGCGCGGGAATTTCATTGCACAGCCACTTCTGTTATGTTGAAGTAGTGCTGTGGCTCAGTCTGACTTGCTTCTCACCTCTTACGATCACTTGCACGAACTCACGACCACCTTCCGAGATAACCCCACCGTGTTCTAACAATGGCTATCGAAGATTGGATTCGCAAAGGCCATCCCAGTAAGCCTATCTCTTCGTCCAGTTACCTGACTGAAACATCCTATAGTTGTGTTTGGGTCGCTTATCGTCTTCAGTATCATCGAGGTATGTTTGTGCCGCTCCCAAGTTACCTTATCATTGAACGCCTCTGTAGCTATCAATAGCTGCCTTTCTCGTTGCTCGCTTTAATCAATATCACAACTACTTCAGTACCGACGAACGCGATCGCACTGCCTTCCTCCTATTCACATCCATATGGACGATTGTTGTATCCGGGCTGTACATGTTTCTCTCCTTCACCATGTCCAATAGCGTGTTGAACAGCGTTATGTCTCATGTCGTTGTGTAGGCCCTATTCGGTTCCGTTTTTTTTTTGCTCGACTCACTGACATGCGACGCAGTTTACTCCTCACATGGATATTTTGGACCGCGGGCGCAGCTAGCATCACCGCATCTCTTGGCGGTGGACTGGATTGTGGGTGAGTACCTACTCTCAACGTCATAAATCACCACCAACTGGAACACGCGTGTAGCATCCCCGTGTTCGCTTACTGTGGACAACTGAATGCCCTCGAGGGTTTCGCCTGGGTTATTTGGTAAGGAGCATCTCGGACACCGTTTCATTTGTCTGATCTATTTCATTAGGATCATAGTTACACTTGCGACCATTGTTGTGGCTGTTCGCAGTGTACTTGTTGCGCGGCGTGGTGGTGGCTTCAGGGGCCCACTTGTATGAGCAGTTCTCGTGTCCTGCTTCCATATTACCTGTCTTCTGGAGATGGACCGCATTTATCTTCAAACCTTATTTGCACTGCGACACTCTTCTTACTCCGTCGTGTTGTTCTCCTCTTAATCTACCTCGTGGACATCTCTATTATGTACCCTCTCACTGCAGACACCTATTGCTGTCAGAGCACTCCAGTTGTGGGGTACTGAGTACTGAGGTTTCCAAATTATTGAACTGTGGCTCAACTCTGACAGTGTGGATTCGGGCTGAAAGTGATTCCAGATTTTCAACACGTATCCACATCGTTTCCACACGGAGCGGACATGGACACGGAAGGGACAGGCTATTCGTGGACGATGACGAAGTCCAAGCAAAGATGTGACCCGTGATTACGTACGATCGTACGATTTTTGACTGCCTGCGTCACTCACGAGGCCAAATATGCTTGCCTTCCTCGTCCTTTTTTTGGTCTTCCTAGTGCACGTGGGGCCTCGAGGCGCAGGGCGCTGCGGTGTGGTGCGCCAAGGCGTGCTGCGCCCAGGTCAAAACGGGCAGCGTGCTTGTGAAACCTCCACGAGCGCTGTCGGAGGTTGTATGACGCCGTCATCAAGGACGGA
>JBBPLV010000355.1:0-21271 GCA_038089975.1 Boletellus ananiceps | reverse complement strand
TCTGATCCTTCTCTCATTGTCTCGCCAGTGTATTTAGCTGTTTTCGCTTACCCGTCCCGCCTGCGCCCGTCTGACATGTGCTGTAATTTACCCGGCTCGCCGTCGCCGAGCGGCCCGTTGTCCGCGGCTTCACGCCCTGGCGCTCGAAAGATTGATCAACGAGTGTGATGACAGAAGAAATTACTTCTTTTGGTTTCGGAGCTTGTTTTCTGTAACGTGAACGCATAATGCATGGGAAAACTCAGCCGCAATCACGTCACTGCGCCGATAATAAAGTTTCACATCGTTCACGTCAGTTTGGCTGAACGTGCGAGGTCGTCAAGCAAGGTGTCTGCAGCAGGCGGCGTCTCCAAGCCGCTCATCAAGTCGGGCCATCCGCCAAATAGAGGCGTATCTGGGCAAACCATCACACGGTTGTCGTGGCTGAAACGCTCCGGATGAGTCGTCAACGGGCCTTATCCGCTTCGAGGTGTAGTTCTAATCCAATAATTGAGCGTTCGACTCTTAAATTCCAAAATATCTCCGATTTTGGGAACTATTAGTCGGTAAAAACTAATCACCGTCGCCATGCCAGGAAATACCTACAAAGCCTATCACTCGTCGCGTCCACCAAAAAGTACAATATGGTACGCGGTATAGCCGCCATAGCCATCGCATGCACAAAATTCACAGCGCCAAGTAATGAATCACTCGAGGGGCGAGTCGAGGCCGTGCGCCCGCTGTTGGTCCCTAGCTACACGAGCACCGTGCCATTTCGAATTGGCACCTTATCATAAACATGGGTCCTTTTCGGAACGTGGAAATTGCAGCGTACTGGCTTCCTCGGACCGCGTCCCGCCGCCCAGCTGTAGTAGGGGCCTTGCCAACCGTGCGTCCTAATTCCACATCGCGCGGATCCCGGTAGGGTCGTCCATCCAGTGTCCGCGTGAAGAGGCGTCGCAGGGAACGGCCAGGCTTCAATTGATCAGATGTTGCGATCGTGGATACACCCACATTGGCCCGACCCGTCACGGCCTTGGTGGCAGAGTTTCTTCCTGTTGTCGCGAGGTGCGCGCTGGTCCAGGCATGCAACGGCCCCCTGCCGCACGCCTGCCACTGGCAGAGAAGCGTTCTAGATGCGCTTCATCTCTCCTCCAGGACCCTTTCAAGGTACCCACAGTCTCGTTTCTGTGTCAGCGGATCCCGTGCGCAGCCACATGATTGAAACACGTCAAACTCGAAAAGTGTGGAACCTGTGCACCAAAAACTGTTTGGGTTCGGACCGACGACGGGTACGAGTCAAGCACACGGAATAATAACAACAATAATAATAACAATCAATCATTGCCCCCCCCCCTCCCTTTCCCCCTTTCTCCCTGCCTCTTCCCACTTTCCGAGAATGCACCATTATTTTTTGCTCGGAAGGATGATTGGTGCGGGCCTCAGGTATCTGGGCTCCGATGAACTCGTGTAAAGCATCGGCTTGGATCACTCACCGCGGGTTTTCTTTTTCTCTTTGAAAGCGTGTGTACACCCCGTTATCTCTTTCCTCTTCTGCACAAGTTGTGGGAAATCTCGATCTCCCTCTAGCGCTGCGACCCACCGCTCCTCGAGTTTGCACTGCGTCCGAGCGTCAAGCCTCCAAGGACTTTTGTTCATATCGCGCCACGCGTATGTGCAATGTGATCATGCGCAGTTAATACACACCACTCTCTTGCCAACGTCACAACACGTTTAGGCACAATCGTTTCCCAAAGGCAAATCAGAAGATAATTGACGTACAAAAACAGGCGACCTCCACGGCACCCTCGCCTTCCTGGCAAACGCAGGTTCAGGCCTCAGGGCCCCCGAGCTCCGATCCGACAGATGCTCGCCCAATGCAAAACTTCAACTCGTAAAATCGAATCTGCCTCCTGAGATCTCGCGTCCGCCACAGGCTCCGTCCGAACACGCGGATCCAGCCATGGCACCATGCCCCCCGATGAGATGAGATGGAAGCGGGAGGGAGATGTTACGTGTGGGCGCAATGATCACCGGCGGAGGCGCAGCCGGAACGCGTTCTTGGACGCTCTCGACTGCGCATCTAGATATGCGTCGTAAAACCCTACAACAAATTCTTCCGCCTTGAATCCGAACCGGTTGTACAATAGCTGCACGTTGCGGGTGCGTGTGTGGAGACGGACGGTCAACGTTGCGGTGGATGCTCCGGAACAGGTGCAACGCACCATCGCCGGGTTGTTGGCAGAAACGTGGAGAGTGATGTCTCGGTGGGGATGAAAGGTGATGAGGTGGTACAACATGGTCCTAGAATAAGCAAGTTGAGCCCGAGGTCTCGTCAGGACCGACAAAGGGAACGTGCGTTGCTATTTGCGCATTCTCCCAGCCGGCTCTGACGGCCAGGTACGTGATGTATGTTTCGTGAGGCGAGCTCAAGAGGGCGGTACCGACGACAAGGTGGCCGTACAGGGCAACTACCGTACACCGCTCTGGGGCGTAGTGCAAGGCGTCGCTAACTGTGTGAATGTAATCAGTGGCCGTGCCCATGTAGAAGAGGATTACTAACCATCAATGCCGTCCCAGAACACGCGAGACAAGAGGTCATGCACCTGGTGTAAATGGGATGGCTGGAGGGAGACGTAGGTGATGGGTGTCCGCAGTCTCTTGGGCTGGTCACTCTCTGGGCTTGAAGACGGGGGGTCAGCACGGAGTCCAAACACGCATGTAAGACTACGTCGACTGACTGCGCAAGTGCGTAGTGAGCGTGGACGTCGTCCATGAGCAGCGTCCATGGTGGGTGCGATTCCCAGTCCACCGCAATCAAACCGGGGGTCCTTTGTGGGGTGTGCCCGTAGACACGCGCTGCGAACGAGTGTTCGTACTGGGTAGTTTGGATTGCTTGGAGCCCATCAAGCACCGCAAGTGGAACGGGAACAGAGGGTGAAATCTCGAGAGGAATCAGTGTCGCAGGTGTACCAACATCAAATGAGGGCGACACGCGTATACCCGCTCTTCGTCTCTCCTTTCGAGACAAAGGGGTAAGAACGGCGTCGGCTTCATTCTTGGAGAAATACCTACCTGAAACAACTGCAGCTTCCGTAGCACGTTCCACTCGGAGGGAGACGTCGCACGCCCCGCCATACGTTGCTTTGCATACGCCACAATCCTTGCGATCTCGAAGCGGGAGAGCGGCCGAACGAGCTCGCCCTCACTTTCTTTCCCGCCTACGCTACGGCTGTCGGCCTGACACGATACCCAAGGGATAAACATGAGTATAAACGCAAATGCCAAGCCTGGCGGTGGTGGAGACGTACAGGCAAAGTGGTATCAGAGGACTGAGTCCAGATCATTTTCCGAGACTCGAGATACTCGGAAAGTAGTCCCTCCATCGTCGTTTCAAATCCGCCATTCTCGTCTTCGTTCTCGGTGCGCACTGTCAGACCCTGCCGAAAGGCATCGAGGAGTCCAGAGAGGGACGTAGATGCCCGGGTAGCGCGGATGTTGGTAGCCGCCGCTTTCCTGGAGTTGATTTTGCGGCGCTTGGGGCGGTGGGGTCTGGTCTGCGAGCGTATGTGTGAGGAAGAGTCGGCGACGATGCGCGCGATGTACCTCGACGTATGCCTCCTCGTCGTCGGATGACATTCCTTGTGTGGGGACGCCCCTGGACGGGGGCCAAGATGATACTTTACGTCTAGTTTCCCGCTCACGTCCTGAAACGGCGAGTAGGTTGAGGTTCACACTGAACAAGCAATATCCCCTGCAGAAACGACGATCTCGACGTCGACGCGGCGCAGGTTCGGCAAGGAATGGATGAAGAAACTCAAATAAAAAAACAAAAGACAGAACAAAAGATCAGGAAAATAAGTTATACTCGAGCCAAATCCAAGTCCGTCGAAGCAAAGTCAGGGGGGCAAAAGTGAAGTGAGTGAACTAGTATGCAAGTACAAGTGAGGCTGCTGAAACAAGTGGAAGGAAAGCTGTCCATTCACAGCCGCGTCACAGCCTTGGAATCCAATGGCATCCCTTGAGTCGTCGTTTGTCAGACACACGAACGAACGCAGACAGGGAACATGTACCAGAAGGATCGATGCCATTGCGGGCAAGAATCTGGTTGTGGCGGATCAACCTTGCCTGGTCAAAGCTGATGCGCGCGGGTGGCATCAGCACGCCGTCACACGGATCGAAGAAACGTACTTGACGCGTTCTCGGTGCATGATCTCCAGCACCTCTTGCGTACCCTGCTCGTCGAGACCAGCTCGCGAGTCGCCGTCAGTGATGTTGGCCTCGATGTCGAACATGACCGATGTCAAGCCAGCTTCGGCTTGGCTGGAGAATGTGGACAGAGGAATGTACTGGTTGAAGCCCAGGAGAGACCTGAGCTTCGTGGGTACATGGGGGAGGACGGTGGCACGGTAGCGGTATCCCACTGGTCATACGATAGGAGGGGGATATCGGTCAGGTGCTGCGGAGCAGAGCAGAGGAGCGGGGCACGTACGCATTACCAGTAACGCAAGGGCAGCGAGGAGGGAGACAAAGAAGAGCATGATGAGCGTACCGACGAGTATTCGAGGGCGGAAGTGACGTGGTGGTTGGGTAAGAGAAGGACACCAATATGGTCACATGACGTCCTCCTGTACTGTACACTCCTCCTCCAATCGAGAACATCAGATACACCATGTCTGCGTCCATGTCCGCCTTGTACGATGCCCTGCAGGTCAGAGATAAAAGACACGCCCGACGGCCCATGGTTGACTGTCGTTGTAGGCAGAGTTTTGCCCACCTCTCGACACCTCTCTGCTCGCTGCCCTTATCGCCGATTTGGACCACACCACGTCCCCGCCACCGTCAGAGCAGATTGACGCTCTCCGTGCGACGCTCAGGGAGCTCGCGTGCCAGGCATCCGCACAACACGACCACGAACTCGAAGACGAACTCGGCTCCGCCCACCTCTCCTCCCTCACCACAGACGATTCCGCCAGCAACCCCGACTTCTGTGGCGAGACGACCAAGTCATCCACCACCTCTGACTCGTCTGCTTTCTCACCCCAGTCTTTCAGCTCACCGCTAGGATTCCTGCATGCCGCATTGCCACACATACCACAATCCCGACTTGGGCACGCGCTTAGTGGCGCGGGCGCTAGCGACGATGGTGATGTGGACATGGAGTCCGTCGTGGAGGCGATATTGACCAGCGAATTCATCCGTGAACTCGAAGAGCGAGGGTTGGATGCTCTCGACGACGAGTCGCCGCATGCCCCTCTCGATGACGGTCTCTGGGAACGTGTCGAACCGAAAAAAAAGCCCCTCGCCAACACAAAGGCCTCAAAGAAAAAGAATGCCCGTGGAAAGACCCTCGTCCTCGTCGATATCCGCCAAAAGCACCATCTGCCGTCTTCCACCTCCAACCTGTCACCGACACCCGACCCATGGACGCAGCTCTCCTCCCTCTCAGAACACCTCGCGACGCTCCTCCAACCCCACCCACCCACCTTCTTCCAGTCCTACTTCCATTCACCAATGTATTCGTCCCCTGCAAAGGCACTCCGCGCCGCACTCTCGTCCATCGTGGGAACCAAGAGCGAATCGCCGTCCGAGACCTCCACCAGGGCTACCCTCTTCACCATGCTCGACGTTCTCCGCGATTCCCCCGCATACACTTCCCTCGACCCCGAACAGCGTTCTACCCTTTACGCCGATGCTCAGCTCGCCCTCCGTGCCACGCGTGGCCGTGGGGACGACGCGATCGACATCATATGGCTCCTCCTCGAGTTCGGTCTCGACCTCGAGTCTGGAACCCTCTCTATGGGCGTTTATCACAGTCCCAAATCACCGCCCTCATCGGGCCGTTCGTCCGCCTGGGTCTCCCCTTCCGTGGCATCGCCCCCACCGCTGCCGTCGGGTCGTGATCGAAGCGCAAATTCCAGTGCAGCAACCCGTCAACTCCCCAGCGGTCCTCCGTCCGTTCAACCCCCATCGACCTCGAAGCGGAAAGGTACCTCTTCTCCGGGGACCTCCCCGGTCAAATCGCAGCAGGGGTTCTCGTGGCAAACGGTGCCCCGGAAACCACACAAGGGCCCACATCCACTTGCACTGCACATCCCCGCATACGACAGCGCCAACCAGAGCCGACGTTCTGCGGGGGCGGGCAAGATCCGGGGGACGGGCAACGGGGTGGGAAAGGGTGGCAAGGGCGACGTGGGCGAGCTAACGCGACCCGATCCGAAAAGAAGCATGACAGAGAACCTGAGGAAGCGGGACGAACTGTTGAGGGAAGCGTCCAAGGCGTGGAACAAGGGAAACGCAAGAACACGTGGGGGCGAAGTCGCGCTGTACTTTGCGGAAAGGGTACTTTTCCTCTTCCCCCTCGTTTTCTGTGTCGACAACCGTGTTTGCTGATTCGTCCTCACCGTTTCCCCCTCTCTTTCTCTTTCCTACTAATGAGCAGGCACGCGAGCTGCAAGAGTTGGCACGACGCGACGCACTCGACGAGGCAAGGACCATGGTTGAGTCGAAACGGTACGTCCTTTATTCCTTGGGACCGTTTTCCCTTCTACACGCGTCTTATGCGCATTTCCGTTTCTCTTTTCCTTTCTCCTGCTGATGATGTCACAGGGCGGCAGCCGTAGACCGTCGCGTAGTCGACCTGCATGGCACCTTGATCTCCGAAGCGATCTCTATCGTCAGAGAGATCCTCGAAGAAGAAGGGTGTTCTGCCGGTACGTCCCTTGCCTCGTCCAATATTTCTTTTTCTTTCTTTCTATCTCAATGCCCAGCTCACATTCGTCCCCTTGGTTCCTTTTCCCTTCCCTTCCCTTCTTTTCTTCCACCGCGTTGTCTGTCTCTTTGTCTCCCTAGTGAACCCGTTGCGAATCATTACTGGTCGTGGGGCACACTCTGCCAACGGCGTCAGCGTACTCAAACCCGCCGTTCGGAACGCGCTCATCCGGGATGGCTGGAACGTCGGCATTTGGGATGGCGGGCTTGTCGTGCGCGGACGCACCTAGGCTACAAACTCCCGCATGCTCGCCGTTCCGTCTGTCCGTCTGTCTATCCACCTTTCTGCTTTGTCTCTCCTCCCCTCCCCCGCCTTCTTTGACCGCGGACTGATGATGATCATGTCTATTCGTATTCATGTACGTCCTTTTTCCCCCCCGTCTGTCTTGTCCATCGTGATGGCTATAGATTTAATGTGTGTGAGGTTGCTCTCTTGTTTTCCTTTGTACGTTTCGAATACCCACTGCACAGCTGGAACGTATTTGCTGCTCTATTTCTTCCCATCTCCATGCTCTCTTTTGTTTTTCTGTTTGTCTGCCTGCTTACTTAGTATGCTAGCGCTGCTGTGTAAGAAAGGATTGTACGCTGGTGTGGATATCTCTGCGCGACCAATATTAATATTTGTACACACGTCGTCTGAACGGGTGTGAAACTCGTAGTCCTGGGATGAATCTGTACAAGTGCAGGTTTTTGATGATAACTGCTACAGTGGAAAAACGATACATGCTTCCTGAGAGCCTTGGCAGGCCAGGCAAAGTGGCAAGGAAAAAGAGTTTGCAAAGCAGTCTTGGACGGCAACAATCTGAATGCAAGGGGATACACTGTTACAGTGAGACAGCGAGAATGATAAAGAGTAACCGATCCTTCACGTGAGCTAAAGAAAAATGGAATGGAATGGTCACGAAATGCAGCAAGTTCATGCAATGAACAAACGAAAGCGATACACCGAAAACAGCATTGGAAGGCCAGTTAGTGCAAAAACAGACAAATGCCAAACTAAAACGGTTCGGTCATTCCTCACCGATTTACCGCCTCCTCAACTCTAGTCGACGTGGCTAGCCAGGCAACAGACCACCCAGGTTTAGCTCATCAGTCTCAACGTCCTCGTCCACCGGCACCGCGAGGCCGAGGTACTCTAGGTCTTCCATCCAAACCACTTTCAAGAGCAGCTCGTCGTCGGACTCCAATTCAGATTGGACCGCCCTAAGCCCAGTGGTAGGTGCTCCCTTGGTACTTGAACCTTTTGTCGCAAGTTTTGAGTCCGGGCCAACGACAGTTCCAGAACGGGTGCGTTTCACGTTAGAGAGCAAAGAGACGGTTACACCGCCAGATGAGGAAGTGCCAGGCCCGGATTTGACAAAATCAGAAGCACGAATGGTACTCGCACGGTTCCGAGCAGGCATTCGTTTGACGAACTTCTTCGTGGTGGACTCGCCGAGGGCATCCTGCAAGGAATGGGCACGCGCGAGAAGGATGGGGACGGATGACCGGTGCGCTTCTCCATCTGAGTGCACGTCCAAGTCACCTGCTCCGAGGAGTATTAATCAGATAATTCAGAGTGTGGAAACTTGGAAACGTGTGCGTTTGGCGATGCAAGACCAAGACATGATGTGTAAAAGTAGCCTGTGGCGATCAAATAAACATGGTCTAGAAGACATACCACCAATATCCATCGATCCGAACTCCTGTGCCAAGTCCGATGCTGGGCTTGAAGGAGGACAGGGTACAGCCGTCGGGCTTGGTAAGGCCGGTGGGACCAGCGTGGCAGACTTCTTACACGTGCGGATAACTAGGGCTCCGCCATGCACAGGACTGGTTCCGGGAAAGTTGCATAATTGTTTCCCGACAGATGACCTATATGCACCTTCTGGGCCGAGAGCTTCGGTAGATGCAGTCGGAACAGGGGAGTAATCCATGTCAACTAGGGGTATATCGTACTCAGTGACGAAGGATCCAACCGAGTGGCGACCCGCTTGTGAGCCAACTTCTCCACGACAAGGGGAAACTTGACGAGCAACACGAGCTAATGCTTCGTCCTGGCCGGGGACTCCATTCCCGTCAGCAATTGCTGCACCGCTGTTCATAGTGGAGAGTGACGCGATTGTGAACTCGTCAGAAGATGAGAAAATGCTGTTCCCGGAGAGGTAAACGGCCCGACGCCGTGGAGGTATTGTACCGTCCATCATTTCTACATCAGGGTCACCTGCCTCTGTGGACTCCTTACGTGGAGACAAAGTGTCCAAAAAACTGTTGGTTCTAGCTTTGCGCCCTTGTAAATCTGGAGCCCTTCTCAGTCGGGATATGGCGGGAGTCGAACAAGATTGTGGTTGACTGGCGTAAAATGACCCATCGCTATGAACAACGCCCCCAGATGAAGGAATTGCATCGTTGTAATGATCAACAGTGCAAGAAAGGGCCTTGAGAGGCACAAACCAATCCTCCTGTGTAAATTGGGAGCGCATATACGAGGTCGATGGATTCGAGGGGCAACGATGGTGTCTGATAGACTTGGCATGAGACTCTATATTCGCATCCTGGAGCGACACAGTAGAGCTATTTCGTGAACCTCGTCGGGCGTCTTCTCTAAAGACTCCTGAGAGGGTGCGGGATTTTGTGTGTAGGGAGCCACGCAAGGTTCGACGGGAGGGACGTCTTCCGCCTTTATGTTTGGGAGAGGAAGCAGCTGAACCCGGACGGCTACTGAACGGCGATGCGAGAGTGTTGTTTTCCTTGAGATTTCTGGAACTGGTACAAGACACGGTGCGTTTATTAACAGGAACTGGTGAGAGTTGCTCTGGACCTGGTAGTTCCGCGACGGCCGACTCGTGAGCCATATGCGGAGATGAGAGAGGTGTTTGAAAGGTGATGTTATCCTGTGGGCTAGCACCGAAAGGCATCCCGACAGGCACGATATGCGACACACGTTCTTGATTGTACCTTATCCTCTTCGTGAGATGCTCTCTTATGCGTTCGACGTTCTTGTCTTCCGATTGTTCGGAAAGTGCAGCCCGACGGGAACGTTTGAGCATGCGATGGGCCATCTGAGTGCGCGTTAAATCGTTTGTTTCCGGTGGAAGAACCTCGAGCGGGGATGAGAGTAGCTTCTTGCTCGTATTCTGGACACGCCGCTTTTTGTGAGCATACGTAATCCTGACTGACTGTCGCCCGAGCATGACAGTTTCGCAATATCTGCGGGGGAGACGCCGTCCTCGACGAGGAGGAAGTGATGGTCGTGCGACGGCAAGAGATTAAGTATGGCACTTCAAGGTAAGGCGAACGAACAATTATGTAATATTGATCAGACTCAATATTTTTCACTAGTTTTCGTTGCTTATATCAGTGTGTGGCTGTGCACTCGAGGCACGAGCAAGAGAGAACATCAACCGAACGAAATTAAAAGCACACCAACCCGTCGCTGAACCAATCGACACGGCCTTTATGCCCCTCTCTATCTGACCGCTACTCCATCTACTCAAAGTTCTCTCAGTTCTCGACATACATCGCTATAACATTACCATAAATCTGTAGAGCGACTCCAAATGGTCGTCACCCGCAGAACCCCGGTCGTGCCACCACCACCACCACCACCACCGCTGGCACGCAATCTCCCTTCCCGGGGGTCACAGCGTGCTCCACGAACCTCGCGTACTAATGACGCTACCAGCGTCTCAAAGAACGCTGCCGCCTCTGTCTCTACAGCATCTCCTGGAGGTAACAATGATCACCACAATGGTCTTGTGAGTGTTCGTCTTTTGCACCAACCGAGGCTCTTTAAATCACCGCCACTGGGTTGGGCGTTGTTTGAGTCTCGGTCCATCCCCGATCATAGTGTTTCGTGTGCTAGACCTGAGGGGCTTATCCTCATCATTACAGGACGACAACTCTCCCAAGAGGACAAAGAGGTCCAGGAGACGCGCAAAGGTGAGTGTTTTCTTGGACCCATCGCCATAATGTTCCTAACATTCTTAGACCAAGGATCAAAAATCTAACTTCCAAGCCTTCCTCGACTTCCTTACCAAACTACTTCTCCTCGCGTTCACTATTTATGCGTTCACCGTGTGTCCGCAGGATACACACCAGCAGTCATCGATATGTCGCGGCTTGACAGAATATAAGCGCATTGTACTCGATCCCTACATCATTCCCCCGATACAAGCCATGCTTGCTCACCCCTCCATTGCCCCTCATATTGAACGTGCGAAACCTTACGTTCATCACGCTGTTGACGTAACGGCTCCTATCCTCCTCCGTACTCAACAAGAATGGAACCTCCGTGTAGTCCCCCAATGGGAGAAACGCATCGTACCGGGATGGATGAAACATGTCGTTCCACAATGGAACAAGCACGTTGTCCCTCAGTGGGATAAACACGCTACACCACGCATCCGGCATGCCCTGTCTAAAGTGGAACCTTATCGCCTACATGTTACGCAAAAGTACGAGCAGCGTATCGCGCCGCGGGCTCAAATGGCGTTTCACAACCTCCAGCGGTGGCAACGCCGAGCAGAGCCGTATGTCCTTCTAGCAGTGTCAAAGACAAAAGACGGGTATTATGCGGCCAAGCCCTATGCCGTTCCACTAGCGAGGAAATCTGGCCAACTTCTCCAACGCTTCGCGTTGTTCCTCCAAGAGCAACGCCAAAAGTTCGTTGATCCTCACGTCGCCAAGATATGGGAGAAGGTTAAGGAGCTGAGCAGAGGGCAGGTTATCCGCGAGGCTATGCCGGATCGTCAGTCGCCGCAGTCTGCCATATTCACGGTTTCGGATATACTAGGATGCGAAACCATCGCCTCGTCTACGCGTTCCGGTGCCCCTGCCCATGACGCCATTCCCACTCCCGAGGAAACCGATGTCACGGACACTTCACCGTCGGCTGGTGTCTCTGAGACAACGAGAGACAGGTCACCTTTCACACTCGCAGACCAAACTTACACACCAGCGCCAGAGCCAGTGATATCTGCGCAACTCGCTGACACACCCACGAGTGTTGGAACTTTGCTGAGTGCTGAGCCTCTACCAGCAGAAACCTTGCATGAATCAGAACCCTCCACATCCAGTGCCTCTGCCATTGTAGATGGACCTGACACTGTCGCATCCCCAGTTCCGGCCTCTGCGATCACTGCATCCTTGTTGAGCATATCCCTCTCTGCGGACAAGCCCGTCAAATCTCCAACTTTAGTGGCATCGTCCAAAATTACTGTCCCGGTGGCTTCTGCGACGGTCTCAGTGAACCCACCTGCCGATGACAAGATCGACCTGGATGCTTTCTATGCTGAATTGGGACTAGACGAGCCGCTAGGAAGTCCCGGTAGTTCCGAAGAGTACAACTCGGCCTCCCCCAGCCCACCCACAGAGACGGAGAGGGAAAGGGCAGAGCGCCTTCGTCTCAAGGCAGAGGAAACCGCACGCAAGCGCGCCGATATCGAGGCCCGTCAAGTCAATTGGGAGACAGCGCTCGAGGCGCAGATGAAACACGGTACTTCCCAACTTCAGACCCGCCTGAGTGGTCTGCGCGCGGCGGCGGCGGCCGAGTTGGCATCCTCTGCCGAAGTCCGTAATTCGATCGAGGGGCTCGTCAATGAAGCGGAGAAGTATATTAAAGGAGCAGAGGTTTATCTCAAGAATCTGAAAGGGGAAAATCGGAGGTCGGACGAGAAGCAGGCACTTTGGGATCGCGTCGCCGATCGAGTGAATGACAAGTTCAGCGAACGTCTGTCCGCCACTGAGGGTGTCGTGAATGCCTGGTACAAGATTGTACTCGACAAGGAACTCCAAGAGGTTCGTAAAACAGGACAACATTTGTGTTATCCTCGATCGATATCCGCTAAAAAAACGACACAGGTCGCCACAGTCACTGCCGAAGTGCGAGCGATCGCGGAGAAAGGCCAATTAGACCTTGGTCTCGACTATGCGTGGTTGGAAGACGTAACGTATGACGACTGGCAGCGGTACCACGCCCTGATAGGAAGTCAGTTTTGACTTGAATGACTCAAGCTAGATGACGATAACTGATGACACTTTCCATAGCCAGCGAACGGTATGCTCACGAGGCGGCCTCGATTCAGAATGGGACACACCCCGAGGCGGTGGTAAACAATCCGATTGCGTCAATTTTCGCGGACCTTGAGTCCGAGGTTCAGGACGTGGTGATTGGGTTTGAAACACGGCTACGTCGGATAAAGCGAGACGGCGAGCGTGCATTCAACAACCATGGTAATGGTGTTGCACAAAAGGAGGAAGAGAAAGGGTCCATTGTTGAGCAAGATCCGGGGGTTTCCACCCCGCCTGTGCCACAGGAGCAGGGTCCTGTCATCATCGGACGGAGTCAGGAGGTGTTGGAAGCGCTAGGCAAGGTTGAGCCGGTTGGGGAAGGCGAGGGCGCAGTGGGCGGATCAAGTGTTGACGCGAGGGAGGCGGCGTCGCGTCTGGTCGTCCGGAAAATGGATGGTGGCGCAGAGGTCGACCATACGGAGCTGTGATGGTCTGCGATGTTGTTGGAGTCGTCGACTTGGATATGGGTTATCATGCAACGAAATACGACCATGTTTTCCGCTCACACGGACGCTGACTGATGAAGAGATCTCAGACCCGAACTTGGGGGGTGCCAGGACGTCATTGAAAGGCCCCTGGAGGCCGCCCACCCGCCAGCGATCAGAATCAGAAAGGTGCAGGGTCAATGCGTTCCCGTAAGTGTCTAGCTCGGCGGCATGGAAGCCACGCAAAAGCCACGAGAGTCTTGCATGGGAACCCACCCTGAGGACCCTTCCGAATGGCCGGGTGGGAGCACGCATCTGTACCAGCTCTTCCCACGTGATCCCAGGCCCAGGAGCGCCGACACAGGGCTGTGGGCCCCTCCCCAGTGCCCTGTCGCCCACCTGACTCGTGCCGGCTTCGAAATAGACGTATCGTTTCTCAAAGAGTCTCTGCGAGCCATCCATTCGTGGTACGGCCATCGCGTACCTACGTACGATGTTGTAACACGAATGCATCATGGCGTAAAAGTACTGAATACTTATGGATTCCAAATTGCTCCCGTGCGGTGCTTCTAATCCCTTACCCCCTACCCCTTACACACAAGCTGTCAACCCCCGAGTCGCCTGTACACAGACCTTTCCCCATTCGACTCAGGGAATAACGCAGTATGGAAGAAACTCGCTTGCTTGGAACGAAACCAATCAATCGTATATAGCATGGAATTCAAAAAAAGAAAAAAGGACACGTGAATTGTCAGAGTAGCGCTCCAAACAACAGTGAAACCACGGGGTTCAGGCGGGGAAGGAGAGGGAGACATATCTGGGAATCACTCCATTTCGGCGCCATCCTCCCTTTTCCACCGCAGATTCGACTCATAGAACATAATAAGCTAGATCAGAAACATAATCAGTATTACCCGAATATCCCGCAAGCAAGTGCGAACCTTTTGGGGAAACTTTTCAGCGCAAATGCGCGAGTTTTCCCGCACCCGCTTTTTGTCCTTTTTCCTAGTAACACCGTGAGGACAAATGGACAGGCCGAGGGACGAATGACTCACAGGGTGAAAAATACGTGGAGTTCGCCATCGCTTTCGCGTTCGACCGTGTCGACCGACTCGATGAGCCCTTCCCATGATGGGACCTTCATATGCTTCTTCATATCACCAATCAATTCCTCGACGTCAGATTCTGGCTTGCTATCTTTGCGAGCAAGACCATTGCTCTTCCGAGGCTTTTTCTTTGCCCTGTTATCCTCGTCTTCCTCTCGGGCCTCTGATGGTAACTCGTCTTTCTTGGGTCTGCCACGCTTCTTTACACCACTCTCTGGCTCAGCCGACGACTCTACTTCAACAAGAGACTTCCTCGACGACTTGCTGACCAGTTTAGGCTTTGGCTTGATAGGCTCCGACTTGCGAGGGCCCGTTTTTCCCTTCTTCTTCTCCGCCCAAAACTGTTCAATCAGTAGCACTGCGTTTCTGGTGGGGGGGAATCAACGAGGTGGCAATCGAAAGCAAACGCAGAGACGCGCGCACCCAGCATCTCTCTCGTCCACCCAACTATTATGCTCCTCTCCATAGTTTTTCCATTTGACGAGATACCCCATACGGCCCTTTCAACACAGGGAAACAAAACGCGCGCACGTAGCACAGTCCGTGATTACACGCATGCGGACGAGCGATCCAAGAGAGAGAGGACACTCACCCCCGAGAACTGTCCCTTTTTCGCATCGAGGATTTTCTCGATCTCGAACTCCTCGTCCTCTTCGTCCTCGCTTTCACCTTCCTCGTTCGCTGCCGCGGGCTCATCGGCCGCGCTTGCCTCCTTGGTCACCTCTTCTGCATCGGATCCGGAGGCGGACGTCGCTCGTCGTTTCTTCCCAGCGTACGTCTTCTTCGTCGACCCAGAGACGACACGTTCGCCTTCGCTCTCGGACTGCACTTCGGCCGCGCGTGGCATTTTGGGATGCGTTTTTGGCGCGTTCGACGGGGTAAACAAGAAGAGGAGCAGAAGATGTACCGCAGGAGGTCCTTCAACCAACAAACGCGCTGGTGGCACTCAGCGGCAAGGCGTGAGAATGTGCAGATTCAACCCCCGCGCCCACGGGCCTTTGTCCAACCTGTGTGACCCCAAATTAGGAAAGAACACCCCCCGAGGGCGTGCGACGGGAGAGATCGACCGAAGGCGTTTGGTGAGCGCCGGGAGCGGTGCAGCGAGGCGGCGACGTTCATGGTTGCGGTGCAAGCCCCTGCGTGTAGCGATGAAACTGCGTCACGACGCTTCAAAGCTTGTAATTGCTGTGCATCCTGGGCGACTCTGGCCGCTTGGCAGCGACACGCCCGCCTGGGACGGGAATGAACATCTCAACCAACTACATGGGCGGTCAGAATCAGAAGCCAAGCCCCCTAAGCGCGACCTTAGCATCCTAGTTCACCCAAGAGAAAGGGTCCATGTCCTTGGGCAATGACAACGGCACACGAGTTTTTCCATGGTGCGACAGACATGTGTAGGAAGCGGATTACAAGCGTGTCTCTACCTCCGGGACGGGCTGGCACTCCGACCACGTGCTTCTCGTCCTCGGCCTTTCTTTGGTCCCGAGGGTGGTGGCCGGACGAACGCATAATCACATTGTATGATTTGTTCTAGCAGCGGTGTCCCTGACGCGCCATCGATGGCGGCCTGTGCCTCTGCCATGGTTTCATACTCGACCAGTGCATATCCCTGGTGTCGAGACGCGTTAGCACGCCGGGCAGGGCGCAGTGCACCCATCGCGCACCTTGACGTAGCCGGTCCGGCGATCCAGGTTGAGATGCAGGTTTTTTATCTCGCCAAACTCGGCGAACTTGTCGGTGACATCCTCCTCGGTTGCCTCTTCGTGCACGTTGGTGACCAAGACGATCCATCCTTCGACCGCTGCGCCCATTTACCGAAAAGACAACAAAGCGGAGATCAGTGGGAGCGGCGAGAAAGCGTTGAACCGAACCGGAACGGGGAACAGCGAGACTCACAGCGCGCAGCACGGGTGTCCGGATCCTTAACATGGGAAGATTCGACTCTGTCGTAAGTAGCCTCTGTGTTCGCCGCAGCACCATTTCCGCCTGCGCAGCAGCATACATTGTTGGTCTAGCTGAAGACGATCTTGGCGGACTTGCCTGCTGTGCTGTTGAAGCCCCTCCCTCTGCGTCTCACGGTGCCCGCGTTTGCGACTAGAAGCAGAGTCAGAAAAGGGATGGCGAGAGAGGAGGGAGAAGGACGGACCGTCATCGATGTTCATCTCATCGTCGGACATGGTGGTTATTGAGGATGACGTGCGTGACAGGCGTGACAGGGATGTTTCCCGGGGTGGCGGCTCGAGTAAGCCGGAGGTCCGGCGCCGGCGACGGAGAGGAGTGAGCCGGGCAAAATTTTTCGGAAATTGCCACGTTTCTCGGGGTCTCTGCGCACACCTAACTGGCTTGCGTTAGGCTGGTAAAATTTCTGGTTGGTGGTTGTTTGCTGGACGGTAAATCTGCCGTTCAATTCTGTAACGTAACACTGCCATCGCTGGATCCCTTGCTCAGTTCCCACTCGACCACCTGGCTGCCGAACAGAGCTGAGCGACCGCATCGGACTTGGCTTTGGGTCCAGCGACTCTGGCTGCCTGTCATCGTTTTGCCGTCCGCTGCTGAAACGGTGGTGATTTCTATTAACCTGTTTCGATTACTAAGCGAGTCCTCTGGTGAGACCACCCAACATGATGCGGCCCTTCAGACCGTGCGGATCGTCTTCACGTGTCGCTCTCGGTAGCGAACGTGCTCACGTATCCCTAGTGATTGCTTTGCCGCACCCGTCAGCGCTTCACCACCCGGGTCTGAAGGTTTACTCTATGTGCCTGGTTGAATCACACCGCCTCAAGCTGCACCGGGATCTCGGTAGAATCTCTTAGGGACCTCCTGCTCACACGCTACTTGACGACTCTCAAAAGGGTCGCGGGGTTCGACATTGTCGAAAAATGTATTTAAACCCTGTCATGAAGCAAGCGTCACCAGCAAGTTGTCTGTCCTCCCTGACCGCCTCTCATCTCTCTTACGCGCAAACATGAACTCGGTTCCTCTCATCAACCACCCTTGCACGGTTTGCTGCAGGCCCACCTCGATGTGGTGCAGCCGCTGCCAAACCACATGGTACTGCTCCCCGGAGCACCTCTCGAGCGTGAGCACGCGTTCTGGTCGTGTCACGCGACTCGTCGCAAACTGACGCGACGTGCGCGACTGTATAGGACTGGCCCCGCCATCGCGACGAGTGTGTCCCGGCGGCCCAGGTGCAGAAATACAACACGATTGCTACTCCACCACCAGCCGAGCAGCAGTTGATCCCGGTCTCTGCGATCCTCTTTGCCCCTGAAGAAGGTGTGTGCGTGTTGACGCGCGAGTGCGCAAATGTGGATGCCGTTATTCATGTTCCGTTAGAGCGCCCAAGGATCATTACGATCAAGTGCCGACCATCGCAAGTTCCGTCGCAGGGCATCTGCCCACAGCCACTTGTCGGTGGCAACTTTGCCGACGGGCATGCGGAGAGCATCGTGTTGACCCAGGGGCTCAACGGGGAACCACTCCGGTTCCCCCTCCACTTGTGGTACTCGCCGAGTGCCCTGTCGCGCGGTGCGCCTGTCAACCGTGCCATCTACCACATCACGTCTGGCGCTGCTGCGAAGCAGTGGTGTGGAACCGTCGTCGTCCTCAAGTACAACGGATCGCGCAGGCAGGGATACTCGGATGCGGGATCCAACGACTTGCCAGCGCTGTCTGCCTACTTCCTGGCGTACAAGTAAACGCATAACGCGTCGCTGACGCTGTGGGAGGCCGCGCCGACGCGGACGGTCCTGTCAGTGGCACAGAGACCGAGGAGGTGGCCGCCGTTATTTATTGTTTCGCTGTCGATTACACCTTTGTAGCCTTTGCGTTTTCACCCGCGTCTATCCCCATTGTTGACCGTGTCTGGACTGCTCCGTCAATAGAAAGGGTTGAACCCTAATTGACTGTTACCTGGGTGATAAAGGCTCGCTTGCCCTGACGACAGGCGATCGAATTCATGTCAGAGATTAACGCGAACGTGTCTGAGAGGGACATGAATCCTGCGACCTCGTGGAGCGGTGGCAGATAAGAACGACAGATTCCAGGGGTAGCGAGGATTACCTCAGCAAAGTCTAATGGCGCCGTCGCACTAGAGGAGCGTCCAGCACGATGGACATCGCCTTCGTACGCTCGACAGACCGCGCGTATCCCGCCGTCGCGCGCCATCACCCCGACGTCGGTAGTCTCATGGACACCGACGAGTCTAGTCTGGTCTACCCGGGCGAACCGATCACATCGGCACACGACGCGATGCGGTGAGTCGAGCTGCGCACCCATCTCGGACACTCATGGACTCAGCGGGCATGTGCCAGTGGTCACGGGACGTACGTGGACCGGGAGGAGGTGATTGCCTCCGTGGCAGGGAGCGTGGAGCGAGTGAACAAATTGGTCACCGTGCGTGCTGTTCGCAGCAGGTGAGCACATCCCCCGTTCTGTTTCGTCTGTGTCATGTCCCCGTTTTCTGTCGCCAAGGTACACGCCCGAGGTCGGCGATCTCGTCGTGGGGCGCATCACCGAGGTCCGTCTGTCCGGATCTTGTGCGCGCAGCCTGTCGCCATAAACATCCACTCAGGTCCAGCCCCGTCGGTGGAAGGTGGACGCAAATGGTCGCCAAGAGGCCATTCTGATGCTCTCCTCGGTCAACCTGCCCGGTGGTGTTCAGGCACGTCCCTTTTTTCGCCGCATCCACGCGTCCCTATGACGTCTCCTGCATTCCAGCGCCGGAAATTGGAAAGCGATGAGCTCCAGATGCGCTCGTTTTTCCAGGAGGGTGATCTCCTCGTGGCAGAGGTCCAGGCGTTTTTCTCAGACGGTGCCATGTCGTTGCACACGCGCTCGCTCAAGTACGGCAAGGTCTGTCTCGTCTGCACCCACAATGCACACCGCCTCACCCGCTCTCTCCAGCTGCGCAACGGCCAGCTTGTCGTCGTCTCGCCCGCCCTCATCCGCCGCCTAAAGTCCCACTTCATTTCCCTCCCGTGCGGCGTTGACCTGATACTCGGCCTTAACGGCTACATATGGGTCAGCAAACACGTCCAAGACAGCGACCTTGGCGAACAGGGTTTCGACGCAGAAGCCGTTTACTCCAACCAGAACGACGTAAGTGTCTTTTCCGACACAATGACTCTCATCATTTCCCCTCGAGGATATCGATCATGAAACGCGCGCTGCCATCGCCCGTGTCAGCAACATCATCCGCCTCCTAGCGAACCATTTCGTTCCCCTGACAGACGCACGCCTTCTGGAAGCGTACGCCTGGGTGGTCGAGCAAGAAGTGGCCACCAAAGACCTCGTCTTTGGCGACGTGGGAGACGCACTCGTGGCAATCGTGGGTAGCGATAGATAGCATGGATGTCTTGTCTTACTACATGTCGTCGTCGCCACTGTTAGTACCGCCCTCGTCTTCGTCTTCGCTGCCCTCGAGCTCGTTTTCGTCGTGATCACTGCTGTTCTCCTCGTCCTCGTCCTCATCCTCGTCCCCGTCCCCGTCTTCCTCGTCTACCGTCTGGTCTGCCCCCTCGGCTGCCGGTGGTGGTGGTGGTGGCGGTGGCGGGTGGTGCGCCTGTCCGGTTGCCCCATTCGCCATCTTCCTTGCCTCTGCTGCACGTTTCATCTCCTCCTTTTCCTCGTCTACGGGGAGCAACCGCTCCAGGGCGAGATCTTTCCAGCGTAGCGCGCCGTTGACCCCG
Source organism: Boletellus ananiceps (assembly GCA_038089975.1). Classification (NCBI taxonomy): domain Eukaryota; kingdom Fungi; phylum Basidiomycota; class Agaricomycetes; order Boletales; family Boletaceae; genus Boletellus; species Boletellus ananiceps. The sequence goes on along the minus strand of JBBPLV010000355.1, from coordinate 1,249 downwards.
CCACCGCCATAGCCCATGTCTTCGAACAGCGCCCGAGACGTGGGATCGTACGGTGGTCTGGGACGTGCCGCGGGATGTTTTATGTTTGTAGGGTTCCCATACGGATACGACGGGTGGACCTGCGAGGGTAGTACTGGAGAGACCGTCGTCAAGTGGGTGAGGGAAACAACCAGGGGCGAGAGGAGTCAAGCAAAGGGTCCACACACCGTCAGAATCGTCGGGGTTCGGCGGTACCATGTGCGCGGGGACGTCGAGATCTGCGTGTAAGAAAGAGTGTCACGGCAACCATGGAAGGGGTGTGGGTATGTCGTCGCACCGTCGTCAGATATCTCGCCAGAGATGTACTCAAAACTATCGATCGTGTCGATGACTTTGAGGTCGTGCTCTGTCATGTGAAGGTAACAGTATGTAAGGTCCTGTCCGTCTGGTTACCATCGGTGTGCGACCAGAGGAGCAGCAACTCCTGACTGTCATGGTGACCTTTGTAAGGCCAGCGTACCCAGGTCTGCTCACGCGCCCACAAATGCCTGTCAGGATGGCAGTGTCGCAGGATCTACAGGTTGGCACGTACCGCGGCGTCAACGTTTGCTGGGACGCGGTATTGCCAGTATCCACACGGACAGGCTGCGACGTGAGTGGCTGTGGCGTCGCATGGAGGTCGCTGAGTTTGACTTGCTCAGGTTCCGCTCCCCGACAAAGCGAATCGATATCTGAAACGCCTTGCAAACAAGCTATTCGCGTCCCTCTATTTTTGCGCCTCGACCACCGCGAGTGTCAGATGTGGACTGTCCTCTCCTGCACCGCTACGGCTGATCAACGCACAGGTTCTCCTAGAAACGCGCAACAAGGTCTCCGCTCCTCTCGATGCGCTGTCATGCTGTTTTTTTTCTCGTGCTTAGGCTGTCCGCAGATCTAGATGGCCGACCCCTGTGTTGGCTGCCCGGTTCCTTGGGTGCGCCCTTCCAAATACCCGTCGCGTAAAAGCGAGCACTCCACCGACTCGGCGCGGTGTTGCCCGTCGCGTCACCGTGCGTGCACGGCTGTGGGTCCCACAGTGGGAAATCCCTTTTCGACGTTTTGCTTGTCCTTTTTTTTTTTTTCTTTTTCTTCGTTTACGACCGCCTCGTGCGCCGTCCTCGAGACTAGCCCGAGAAGTCGTAGTGGTGGTGGTGGTGGTGGTGATGGTGGGGTCGGATCAACCGACCAAGGCCCCACGCCGGCACAACAAACGTAACTGGCGCAGCCTTCC
>JBBPLV010000354.1:0-21343 GCA_038089975.1 Boletellus ananiceps | reverse complement strand
CTGGTTGACGTATTTCCAACGCTGCTTCATGCTTCTTGGAGCAATTCAAAGGATCGAGTATCTCCAATAGCTTGTTCAACCTCTGGGCTGGATGGGTGACATCGTTGGTGAGAGCAGATGGGTAGACGATAGTTTGCTGGACATACAGACGATTTCCGTCTGCCGCTCTCCTGTCAAGGAGCGAGGTTGCTTGCCGCCTTGCACCAGATCCGCGCTTGCAGGGTAGATGCTAAGTGTGTACTCGAAGAGAGGTCACGATGGCTTACTCGGTTCCAGAAGGTGGGACCACAGACTCTCCCAGCGCTTCATTCTCGTAGTTCCTGTGCGATGCCATCATATGCGAGTCCATCCAAGCCAGACTGCACTTACCAGACGGTCGTCGTGATCAAAAAGTTAAGGTGGGCTCGAAATGAACGATGGCCTTGTGGATGTTGCCTTCTTGGTAAGCCGATCCTGTCGGAGCGTACCCGGAGAACGCCTGGACCTCATGATCGATGCCGAGATGTCTCTCCATCTCTCTCGCAATGCGTTTAAACATAGTTCAGAATCAGAGCCGGACAGCCACTTGACCAGATTGCAGTCGTTGCGCATATAATGACGACGCAGCAGCGAGTCCTCCAGGACCTTGAGGACCGCGCGAGAGGCATCAATGATTGCTTGGAACCCGGAGTCGAGCTGAACGAGAGAATACTGCCGGACTTGCCTGAGACCATGAGGGTGGAATATCGAGAAGTGGCATTTTGAACGTGCTTCGCAGCTAGCTCGGCGGAGCGCAGAGTGTTCTTTGCAGAGTCCATATGGAGTGCACGGTCTCATTTCACCTGAGCAACAAGGCACAGTACTAGGCCTGTAGATGGCCATTCGAAATCATAGATGAATATTAGATAATACGCCTAGCGCTCCGGCTACCTCGCTGACAATCTGCAGCGCTTAGTGTACATGGCTCAGACGCTATACTAGAGTCTGCTGGAATGTTGGACCATAGCCCCAAAGCAACTCGTGTTATGTTGGTCAGATGTACATGTACCAGCGATGCCCATTCTAGCCAAAGGTTATGAAGGACCTGCAGGTAGCCATGATTAATAAACCGTAATCCCAACTGCGACACCCCGTCAAAGTCTAGGAAAATTCGTCAGCGATGAGTGACGCCAAAAGCACGATGCGCGTTCGCTCACCCGATCACCAGCATCAACAGGTACCCCACCGAAGAGACGACCTATCCAAATGCAACATGTTAGTTGGCGAAAATGGATACCCACGACACACGTACCAGTGTTGCGATGACGCTCGCTGGAACACCATTCCTGAGAAAGTCAACGTTGGTGAGGTAGACGTGACCGAGATCGTCCTCCTGTGACGCCCTAGCGAACCGGCACCAACATGTATGATCCACGCACGGAACGAGAACAAGAACGGAACGTACGCAAGTTGGTTCGGAAACCCAGATACCGGCATACCCATCCCCGTCGAACATATTAAACCCGTCAAAAAGATCAGCAAGTTGGCATGATCGCCGGGAAGGTTCTTTCCCACTTGTTGCGCGATGGGGACAAGCAGGACACTGGCGATTGTGTGACTGATAAACGTCGACACAACCTGTGCGTAAAGTGACAGATTAGTCAAGCGATGATGAAATGCGGAAGGAGCGTACGAGGACGACAACTGAGAGGACAATGACGACGGAGTAAAGTGTTCTCCCTTCGAGCATACGGTGGATAACCCCATCCATGGTGTCCATGAGTCCGCTCGACCTGACGCCGTCCCCGAGCGCGATGCCACCCATAGCCAAGAACACGATTGTCCATGCAAACTGCTCAAAATCGTCCTGCGGACAAGGTAGCGTCAGCCTACAAAAGTACATTCTTCAGCGTATAGTACTACCTTTTTGAGAATACCAGTCCCAAAGAATGCGACGATCGGTATTATAGCGATAATACCCATATCGCCAATGGTACTCTCGATCTCATGCTCGATGCACCACAGTGCGATCGTCACGAGACATACCACAGTCACCCACCACTGCTTGAGAGTGAATGCTTCCCTCGTAGGCCGGATAGCCCTTATCTCAATCTCGCCATCTCCGTCTGGCGCACGGGCAGGTTTGTAACTCACAAGGAGGAGCAACCAGATGAGTATAATGGAAATGATGGAAACGGGCAGCGCGACGGCGAACCAGCTCGCCCAGTCGAGTTTGGGGTCCATGTATCCCACAGCAATGAGGTTCTGAGGCGACGAAATGGGCGAGCTTTGACCACCGATATTGGCCGCGAGCGCAATGCCGAGCTGCGTGTGCCACCTGCTTGAGCGACTGCCAGTGAGAGTCGATCAGACTCACAATCAAACATGGTGCGAAAGGTGCCCTCGCAGGCAACGTCCGAAGAATAGGCTATACAAGTAATTAGAGAGTAAGCACACCGTTGCAGTCTAACGTACGCGAATCAACGTGAAACAGAGCGCCGGGGCAGCGACGTTACTGAAAATGCGTGTCAGAGTTCTACAAAGACAAAAAAAAGGCAAATATCGATGCTGACCTGATCCACATGCTGGCAAAGCACGATACTCCCATAAATGCCAAGAGAACTGTCCGAGGTTTCGATCCGGCCATACTCAATAATCGCGTGATCAACATCCGATCGATATTCGTCTTGCTTAAGGCGGCGGAAATTGTTAGACCGCCGATGAGAAGCATGATCGTAGGGGAGAACATGACGGAGAATACGTGTCTGGGTTGGCGTGCATTAATGGCTGTCTCGAACATGGCTTTTGTAACTTACTTGGTCGCATCCCGCGTCGACAGCGGCACAGAATCATCGCTGTCTGAGCGAATGACTCTGAAGACAACTAGAAAGAATGGAACGAGCGTCGACGTGACAAAGAGCGGAATCGCCTATACTCCGTCAAATCCGATATTATTCGATGAATAGTGTCAACGTACCTCGGATGCCCACATAATCGTGCTAAACATCAGGATTGCGAAACATTTGTTCGCTTCAGGACTGTCCTTGACGACGTTCGTGTTGATGAGCGCAATGAATACGAGGACTGCAACGATGAGGGACACCCTCTTCCGCTTTAGCCTGAAGCCACCGAGCGGTGTCGGAATGGCCACGGTGCCACTCTCATCCTCGCGGACGAGGATGGCTCCGCCCGTGTCAGAGGCACCAGCTTCCCCGCGGCGCTCCTGTGCCACCATCTGCCGCCATATAGTGTTACGCTCCCAAGCTATATGCTCTCGTTGATGAACCTTGAGCTGCTGTAAAGCCATGGAGGAGTCGTCACCAGTGACACACTTGGCATACAAAGTGACGAGGCGGTCGATTGCGCCCGAGAGCTTGTCCTTGGAACTCTGAAGGAAAGGGTGTCGAGCGTTCACTACGTCGTCCATATATCGGTTTTGTAGCTATAGCATGCGTCAGATGGTCCGGACACACGTTGGGTGCAACCCACCTCGCTATATGTGACTTTATCATACCTGTGGGGCAGGTCAGGGGATCGATCGCACGAACGCGTCCGCGACGCACTTTTTTAGAATCTTGCGAAAGCCGGAATGATTAACTTCGACGTACGACTTCAAAGAGGAAAAGGAGACGTAGAGGTTGGTGATCCTACGCTTGAACAAGAGGCGAATATCCCAAGCGTAGTTGGTCTTGGCGGTCCATACGCTCTCCGTTGGGTGCGACGTGACGTTGTCCTTCATGTTCATGAGTCTACCAGCGATACGCCCCACCGGCGACTCGCCGGCACTACCTGTACGGGGTCGAGAGGACGAATGTGCTTCGATGTCACGTCCATTATCGGAAGAAATGCTCCAACGATGCACGGAGGGACTGAGGCGGGCACCTTGCAGGACATCAACGGGGCCAGATCGAATGAGAATGCAAAGACGCACCTGACCCGCTGCGCGGTCGGCGGTAGCTGGCCGAGCTCGACTTTCTCCGGCGGCGCTTGGGAATCTGTTCATCCTCAAAATGGACATGCTCGCTGGTCTGTTCGTCGTCGTCGTCCTCATCCTCCTCGTCCAGGTAATCGTCCATGTAATGCTCCCAGGCCCCAACACCGGCTTCATCCTGCTCCGCAACGAGGTCTTCGAGTGTACGAAGGGCGTCAAAAAGCTCTTTCTCCTTTTCTTCATAGAAGACGGATATCTTTTGGAGCTCCTGGTCGAGTAGCGGTACGAAGACCCCGTCGATGGAGGAAGAGTGAGGCTGCGCGACAAGGGCAGTATGTTCGTTGGCCTCTAAATCAATTTGAGTATGGCTGAGGCGGTGATGCTCCTTTTCGAGCAGGTAAATGTGTCGCTTGAGGACGTCATAGCTGGGACGGGGCGGATACACGTGCCGTGTGAGTGGGAACGATGGTCAGAGCTGTACGCGACGACGTACGCGATGTACTCGTCCCACCAATCTGCGACGGCGTTGAACTTGAGGGCTGAGCTGTGGGCGCGGTCGGTGCCAATTCGAGAATTCGGTGCGACGTGTCCTACCTAAACTTCATGGCCAGAGCGCGCGCAGAACGCGGGGTGTGCTGAGGAGGCAAGGACTGTAGGGGAATCTCCTCGATCCGGTCGGCGCGCCTGTCGCTCGTGCTTGTTGGGCGCGCAATGCTGAGAAGAGCCGTCTTGGCCACGTCAGCCGTCGGGGGCGGAAAAAAGTGACTAATGCGGAACCTGGTACATGCACTCTGCCCGACGTCGCCGCCACCGTCGGCCTGGCACAGGCAACGCTCAGGGCCTGTCCACATTGTGAGCGTGGACGTCAAGGGTCGAGACCACACTGCCATCATTCCTGGCGCCACCCTCACCGCCCGCGCAGGCAGCTGAGGCTGGTCCTCACACCTTCCCAAACAGAGATCCAGTTGCTCCCCTCGTACTTATGGGGTTCATGACCATCCACACAAGACAGGAACCTCCCATGCGTGCCTGAATCCACCACTCGCCAAGGGTCGATGCACCCTGCCTGCGGTGCCCTCAAATAAATCATTGCCCATCTGCCATCCCCTAACAACCCACCTGACACGGGGTGCTGATCCTTGACACCGACAAGCATCGAGCACGACCCGGCGCTGCCTCCATGCATGGACGAAGACGGGCCCCACCCACTTCCGGTCGGAAATACATCCGCATCACATGCATTCTGCCCCCTAGTCCAGCCACGACCGGAACAGGCTGCCAACGTTCGGCGACATAAGGGGATCGCAGTCGTGTTCGTCATCACGTTCCATCAACTCGTCACCCGTCTCTCCCCTCGAACTCGTTTAGGTACCCAGATACTTCCGATGGCACCGGGGCTATCTCCCTGCTTATCCGACCTCCGGTTATGTATGCCAACGCCAGCTCCAGCACCCAACGCCACGCAGGCATGCTGCCATGTCATCAGGCCTGCGGTAGTGACATTCCGCCCCGAAAAGTGGTGCATTCCTGTTCTCCGAACTAGTCCTAGTCGCGGCCTGGCATGCCCGGGCACACAGGGCGGTTCTTGAGCATCCAGTGGGAACCCGTCCCCTGACGGCACTCCTTCCTCCTTTTTGGTCGCCGACGTCAACCGACGTCCGGTACGCGTGCTCTCGTGGCGTTGTGTTTTACCCCGAGTACGCGAGTCCGCTTGCGCGACAGCACGTATCAGGCAAGTCGGGACAGTCCCGCGCAGCAACAAAACAAGTATGCACGAGTTCCTTAAAATAAAGTAAAAATAAAAACCAAATTATGCCGAAACAAGACGAAGAGATCCATGCTCCGGTGCATCGCCGTCCCTCTTCTACAGGAAAAGATTCCCCATTCAGCGTCCTCCGCCCGTCGTACTGTCCATGCACTGTCAGCTCAGCCATGTCCGCAGCGCGCCGCATGCGCTCGATCGGGGCGCAATCACCTCCGAGGGTCGTTCCGGAAACATATCCCGTTGTGTATCGACACCCCCCCATCACCGCCGATGCAAGTACTGCTTCTCTGCTGCACAACGTTGTGCCGGGGTCATCTGATTCGTTTTTTTTTTTCGTCCAAATGCGTACAGCCCGATGGCACCTCCACGGATGGTCCCTATCTAACGCCCTCCGCACGCGCATGTGCACCCAGCCACCCGTTCGCTACCGACATCGCCGTGGCGTCGGGAAATCTGCGATGGTAGCGACGACGACGACGACGACGGTGACGACGAGACAAGCAGACTTCGAGGGCCCAAAACGCACAGCATCGAATGACGAGATCCAAAAGTCTAATCGTTCACGATCGCGCGCGATAATCGCACCGCCGACCAAGCGGAAAAGAAAAGCAGCCCGCCACCGGCAAGAATCAGTGCCGCTTTATCGCCATGCCATTCGGGGATCCCGGAGCAAGCGTCGAGTATACACTAAAAGGGGCGTGCCCCGTGCGCTCGGAACAGGATGAAACATGAAGCGAGCGCTATGATACACCGTGATTCGGAACGGTCACGCGCGAAGAGGAAGAAAAAAGAGGACGTGTTACGGTCCCAGCCGAATGTTGCTTTCGGAACGACCGGCGACTGTGTGCACGGTCTCACGCCAGTTGCGATCGCTGTGTCCACACTGATCATGCAACCTCTCTTTCTCTTCTTTTCTGATGATACAGGGTCGCACAGTATCTTGATCTTGTGGTCGACGACCGTCGATCGGCCCACATCGTGTGTGTCACGTGTCGTTGCACGCGGACGCGAAACAGAGATATGATCGTGGATCAACGTATCAACGTTTGGGGTCGTTTCGAGAAAATTCTGTGACATGTGTAAATAGTTCATTATAACTTTTCACTATATAATACAACTAGCAGAGGACTTCAAACGGAGTGACCTTTTTTCGTCGATAAAACATACGAGCCGTACTGGTTACAAAAAGATCCTCTCTGATAGCGGAAGTAACCAAGGGATGTGTGCGATAGTGTGAGTCGAGGTACAAAGCATGTTGGGTATGGTGACGGGATAGAATAGTTTAGCATCTCCTAAGGCGTACGGCCAGCAGATCCAAAGAAAACAACGGTGGAAAAGCGACGATGGAAACGGGAAGCATTTGTTTGTGTCTTTTTAACAAGACAACACGTGCGTGTAACCACGCATCACCGGACAATGTTTGGCACCGTGATGACGACGGCACAGCACGGTAGGTAGGCTACCACGGTCTTATGGGTCGTTTGATGGTTGTGTGCTCGCTCTCGCTCTCGGTGCTCTCGGGCGCATAACGGTAGGCAGAAGAGCGCGTGTCCGCAGTAGGCACAGTCACATGCTTTCGGTGGTAGTCCACCGCATCGAGGTAGCGGGCATGCACACGGTAGTCCTGGTGATCAACATTCGGCAGCTGGCTAGGCCCGTCGAGATGTTTCGTGCGTCCTTTGAATGTCAAAGTATGCCCGTCCGTCGATTGTGGAGTCGCAGGTGAGACGGGCGACGCAGCGCCAGCAGAGCTGCCTTCGTGCGAAGAATGCTGCGCGGGGCTGAATTCGGGTGACGATACACATGTGGGTTCATAGCAGACCCTCGCACGCACGGGTTCGCTCGACCACGATGCGGGCGCCGGAAATGATTGGCTTGGTCTATCGCGTCGTCAGCAAAAGGCGCCACCGGTCAGATGAGTAAGCAACGGACCTCACGGATGCAGAGAACGAACGGTGTCGTGGCCAACGAACATCGTCCGCCTCAGGTCTTGCGTCGTCCATCTTCAGTCGCTCGAGGACGGCGACGGAGTCTTGTGACGATACGCCGCGCAGATCTTCAAGCGCCGATATTGGCGGAAGTGCGTAGGAAGGGTTACTGACACGCCTGGGAGGTGCGAGGGGCTGGATGGGCGGCAACTTGATATCATCCCCAGGCAGTCTGTTGGCTGACCGTGGATCCGAGACGGGATCGTGAAGGGAGATGGAGGGGATGTCGAGAGAGACGGACTCGCCAGAGGCTTTCCGTTGGGATAGCATGGTGCTCGGGTAGGGCGAATAACGTGATCGTTGCGAGCGCTCGCGGACGAGCGGCGATGTGGACCCAGGCGATGGCTGCCGACCTCGTTGCATCGGAGAACTAACACGTGCCTCGGGGAGTTGGCGAGGCGGCGGATAAGAGTATGGCGCATTGTGAATGCGCGGCGAAATGTCTTGGTCGGTGCGACGGTAGGGTATGGCGTGGTCCAAAGGTCCAGGCAGGACGGGAACGGAGGGCCAGGGTTGCTGAGGAAGCGAGGTGGATGGTATAGCCGCTGCGGATTGATTTGTCCGCCGAGGACGCCGGCGGCCTGATGCAGTGGATACGACCTGGCCATAGCCGACCTGATCAGGGGAGAGACAAGTGCTGGGGAACGTGGGACTACGGAATGACGGTGAATTCGAGGAAACGAGGAGCGAGGGTGCAACGTTACCCAAAGAGGGGGACGAGGTCGTCACGAATTGGCCAAGCAACACTGGACGAGCGAATTAGATGGCGAAGAGTGGAAATGAATGGGGGACACACCGTCGTGACAGGCGAAGAGCGACCTGGCAAGGCGAGATGAGGGCGAAATGGACGGGATTGATTTGGAAGAGCACCCACCTCGTAGGGCATCCAGGTTCCCTGGATTTTGAGATAGCCTCCGCGCACCCGACGGATGACGGGGGCGAGGTCGGGCTGCGAATCGATCATTTTGACAATATCGGCTGAAAAAGGCTAAGTAAGGGCGATGGGACATTACGCGGAGACGGACCCTTGGAGTTGCCGAGGGCTGGGTGGGGAGATGAGGGCGGGCGAGAAGATGGGAACGGGGGACGCACCTTTCCAGATGCCGGTCCAGAGGATGTAGCCATCGTCGATGTCCATCATGATCCACTGGCCATTGAGTGGGTACTCGTACACGGGGCTGTGGGGGGTGTGCGTGAGCGCGGGGGTGCGGGAGAGAGGGAGACGCCGACATGTAGCCCCGTGAATCGTTGCTGGTGATGTAGCGGCCCTTGGTGACCTGGTGGTGCGGGCTGGCATAAGGACGGAAGCGGGGCCCAGTGGGGGGGGCGGCGGGGGAGGAGGAGGGGACGGCGGAGGGATCCATGACAGAGCGTCAGATTAGGTGGGGGTATAAGTAAAAGGGAAATGAACACTCCGCGGCAAAATTAGAAGGCGCAACCGTCTCGGGGCCACGTCGACGAGGACATGTCGCGTTTGTGACACCCTTATGTGACATAGCATCGAGCGTGACATAATCTCGGCAACCGCAGCAGCATCACAGCAACAAACCCAAATCGGGCATTAACGTGACCGAAACTGGGTCACCGAAGCCCTGCGTTCCCTCGGCACCGCCAAGATCTCAGATCCAGGCACCCACGCCGTTCCCCTTCCGCTCCCTGGACCTGACTGCGTCACGCGTTCCATCGGGCCGCCAACCCGTCATCCCCCCCACCGACGCCAACAAGGGTCGCGACGCCACCCCCGGCTGAACTCTTTATCCGCGACATCCACAGCTGCGACCCGGCCCTGCCCGCGCCCCCCCTCCTCCGTCCCGCTGTCCACCCATAAAATGCGCAGTCTGGCGCGACGAAACACCGCGCCACATTCGGACAACCCACGGACGGCGTTCCACACCTCCTGCGTGGGCTCGTCGCGGGCCCGCAATATAACCCGATTTGGCGTCGAAGCACGTAGCGACGCGTGCCTTGAATTTGGAAGCAGCACACTGTCGATCACCCTCGATGACTCACCGCGATTCCCACTCCCCCGTCGGCCACCGCCACTTTGCATGCACCCGTCGGTACCGAGTCTATTCGCCGTCTACAGCATCACAAAAATCATCGGGCAGTGCATCGCCCGCTCGACAATAAGTTACGAGTCTATCTCTGTGGTCACGTCTCCCCGTGTCCGTGGCCCTCGGCTGCGAATCGGCAAAGCACCGCCCGTGCTGCCTCGCCACCCTTGCTCGTCGTATACACCACGTCGCTCAGCTCGAACCCGTTGAACTGGCTCGCAGCACAGATCGTGTACGCACCCATCTCGTGCCAGCCGAGCCAGTCCCCCACTTGCAGCCCACGTGGCAGCATGACCGACTTGCACACCAGGTCCAGTGAGTCGCAGGTCGGTCCCCACACGCTGCTCGGCGACACGGCCTCCGTTCCAGACACATGAAACGACCCATCCATGGACAGAACGTGTGGCGAAACGACCTGGTGATCGAACATGGTGCAGTTGAATGCCCCATACACCCCATCGTTGATGTAATCTGTTGGTAGCATGAGCGCGTTGCGAACGAACATGTTTCCACAAGAAGCCGCTTACACATGACGCTCGGTTCTTCCGCGTTGGCATCCGAACTTCCCTTTTGCTCCGAGGATCCCTCGTTCATCGGCGCCCTCCGGGCGATGATATTCGTCGCCAGGCTGAATGCCCGAGACACGTAGTACCGCCCAGGCTCCGCAATAACCTTGAGCCCAGTTCGGTCCGGAAAGTAGCGCTGAATCGCCCGTGTCAGAACAGATGCCGCCGTCTCCAAACGTCCGTCTTCGAAACCGCCGCCGACGTCCAGCAACGAAAATTGATAACCGGCCTGGGACCCCATATCAAACGCGTCACGCGCACGTCGGACAGCGTCCTCATAGATCGTCGGATCATAGCATCCACTCCCGACGTGGAAGCTCACTCCGACTACGTCCAGGTGGAGCTCCCGTGCCTTGGTGAGCAGACGAGGCACTACCTCGAGAGACGCCCCAAATTTGGCACCAAAACGGCAGACACTCTTGGAGTCGTCGGCGAGGATACGCACAACAAGTTTCGCGCCCGGATACACACGTGCGATCTTGTACAGCTCGTCCTCGTTGTCAAACGTCATCTTGTCCACGCCCGCCTTGGCGGCGCTCCGGATGAACGAGGTCGCCTTGCATGGGTTGGCGAACAAGATCCGGTTGGGCTCCACCCCACCTATGCCCAAAACCATGGCAATCTCGCCGTTGGACGCACAGTCAAAGCCTGCGCCCAACGCTGCCAGCAACCTCAATACATATGGATCAGGATTGCACTTGACGGCTGCCACACGACGCCGTGAGTAGCAGAGCGAGACAGACACGCAGACTACAGACCGTAGAAGGGCTCGATGTCGGGCATGCACCGGAGCCAACGTTGGTGTTGATGGTACACTTGGCCGAGGTCGGCAACGAAGAAGGCCTTTTCGGCATTTGGCCGGTTCTCGGCCGCCTTGCGGGAGGCGTTCATGATCCCATTCCGGAGATGAACGTCGGGGTGTCCTCGGAGAAGGGGTGGGAGGGACGCGAAAATGTGCTCAGCGCCGTCCTCATCCGCCATCACACCGGCCTTTTCATGAATGAGAGCGAGGTCTTGCTGTCGGTCGAAACCAGGTGTATCGCGAAATCCCGGAAAACCTAGGATGGAATCGGGTTCCTGGAAATCCACGGGCGTTGCTGGGGGAGACACTTCGATGCGAGACATTGTTTTATCAGGGAAAATCGAGGGATCTATCGTGCGCCGGCGCCGTGTGTTTTCGAGAAACGGGATGCTTACGCGCTTGAGTTTGAGCTTCGGAAGTTTTGAATTACCGAACCAGAATCGCCACGGTTGAGGAGGTGCCGGGCTCGCCAGGACGGCAATAGATGCGTCTACTTCAAAAGAGGACGGATCCTCGCCCCGCGCAGCGAGGAGAATGGAGCGAAAAATGAAGACGAAAAGAGGTCTAGGGAGCAAGAGAGCAAGAAGATTGGGGTTGGCGGCAAGCGGCTGTCAAGGAGGTTCGCCTGTGTGGAGAGATGAGAGGAGCGGTAGGAGAGAGGCCTTAAGACGTACCGCGAAGGGAAGACCACCTGAAATTGGGCCAATCGATGAGGGCAGATGAAAAGGGAAAAGGAGAGAACCGGGATGAAGAGCTCACTCGAGGGTCAGCAGACGGAGATCGTTGTTCCTTGCCTGATCAGTAATGGTGACGCTGGGGTCTCTGGAGGTCGCAGGGCACGCTCTAGGGCAAGTGCGAACGACGACCAGTGAGGCTATAGCGATTCGTGGCTGCGTAGCAAAAGCGATTGGCAGACGGTTTTTTTGCGGAGTCGCAGGGTGGATCAAATTTTTTGATCGATGAATCGGGCCGATGGGGCATCGCGTACACGTGGCGTCCCATTCCACGCTCGTGCCACCTCGACGTCGTGCGCCATGAGGCCTGGCGGTCGGATGGGTATATAAGCCTTGACATCGCCTCCACGACGCCGCCAGCAGGACAAGAGGGCATTGTGCCCTCGAGCCCATACAGCAGCACCCACGCCCCACGACCATTTTGCAAACCCGCCCACAAGTTCCGCTCCGACCGATGAATCGAATGGAGATGATTTCCTTCTCCAGCCGTCGTGCACATTACCGCATATGGCGGCCTTCATCCTTCCCTCGCGCCGCATGCAACATGCTCCGACTCGAAACGCACGACCCACGCACCCCCTCCACGATACTCGGCCTCACACAGAACGTGTTCGTCATTTCCGAGCAATGCACATCACGCTTCTTTCTTTTGGAAGTCGCAAGCTCCGCTTACCAACGCTGCGCGGCCGTTCATTCGACCAGTATGGCTGGCATGCACGGTGTGCCGCAGCCCTATTGCCGCAAGGAAAAGCCTCGATCCAGTCGCCATCCAAAGGACGAAATGCGTTGGCCGCTCCGAAACATCGTTCCATCGCGCTCATGCCGAGACAATGAATCGAGTGTGATGAAAATGGTACCGGCCGATACCCACAATGGACTGCCGAGCTCGAGGGCAGGACAACACGAGGTCCGCCGTCAGAATCCCCCTTTCCCCCGACTGCGCATTTGGAAAGTTTGGCATCGAAAGCGCATCCGACATCACGCGTGCGTAGGGTTGCCCTCATGTGGGCAACCGGTGACTGTTCCATTCCATCCTGAGATATCCTCTTCTCCTTGCTTGTCGGTCGGAGGATCCAGGGAGAACCGCTCGATTCCGTACCAGCTCCATAATCTTCATCTCATCAGCCCAATTCAGCCTCCGCTTCTGCATCAGAAAAACCAACAGCCCTAAAAAAAGTGTATCCTTTTTGTGTGTCGCCATCTCGGTTTTTTCATGTATCCTTTAAAGGCATCGCACGTTAGGACCCTCACGAGGGTTGGTGTGAACCACGCTTTCGGTGGCCGCGCCGTCACGTCAACGGCGGACCTTGATGACTGCAGAGCCAATGCGGCGTGGTTTTGGCGCAGGAATCCCTAGCTTTTTAAATGCGCTCCCGCCCCTTCAATCACCACGCTTCTCGAGCGCGGGCGGCATCCGAACACCGAGGTATATAAAATAAACACGCATATTCCCGGCATCTGGCAATGTGGCCGTCGGCACAGCCGCATTAGGAATCCGCCACTTATCTTGGTATTTATCTTGCCGTAAGCCCGATCGGGAAGGGCGTGTTAATCGATGGGTCACCCCTGGCGCTCGTTTCTCGAGGACGCGAGCACAAGGTCCTGGGAAACAGATTCGCGGGAGATGGACCTCCAAGGCGTGTCTCCTCGAGGATCGGATCGCGCCGCCAGCTTACCAGCCGGGCACAGCAAGTGGTGGTCCCTTGGGCTGTTTCGTCGTCCGTCTGCGATCCCCATCCACGGGCACGATCAAAAAGGGACGAAAAAAAAACTCGTCACGCTGTTGTCTGTTGATCTGGGGGACTTGATGGCGCCGAACAAAACAAAATAAAATGCAAAAAGTGCCGAAAGAAGGCCTGCGCATGTCGTAAGTGCCCACACGATGGTACCTTAAGTAAGGCCCTTCTTTGACGACGGGCACCTCCAGGGCAGGTCTCCGGTGCCCGTCTGCTCGCATGTACACTATTCGGAGTGGCGCGTTGATCACGCTGCTGAGCTTGAGCAATGATGGCATGGGTATCACCAGATCCCGCATTCTGTACTCAGTGGCGATCAAACGGATGTCCGAGTCGGGGGCGTTGCCACAGGGTACCCAACTCGAGCCGGTCGCTTCACAAACCCGAACTCGGAACCGTGTGGGAATAAATCAAAGCGCTACAGCACCACTAGGTGCTGCTATCCCGGCGTGGGCGGGGGCGGTTCGTAAGCGCCCTTGGGCAGTGCAGTGCACACATGCGGTATCGGTTTTCATTTATCTCGGTTGCTGTCAGGCTCCACATATCAAACGTACAGGAAAATTTACGTTGCAGAAGTCAAGGCAACCAAGGTCGCGACGCACCCTCGGTAGGCGCGTACTTGGGAACCCGTCGGTAGAGGGAATTTCCTGCCATCTTGGATGAGGGCGGCGGCGAACTCTGTCACAATTTGACCGAGAAGGGGCACGTTGACAGGGGCGTCCCCTGGTACGCTACCGGCGTATGTTACAGAGGCTCCCGATCGACGGGTCATCCCGGTGCACGTCATGTCTGCAATAACGGTTTGGGAACGGCGAGCTCGCGCGATAATACTGTACAGAGGTTCTGGCAGGGCCCGTGTGAATCCGATGGCACGATCAACTCCGCGGACGACGTGGTGAATATGCAGTGATGTGAAAGACAAGCCTAATGATCCCACTCCAGCAGACCACCGAGTGGCAAGTGTTGTACGACCACACGCTTGCCCAACACTTCGGCCTGTAGTACTAGGTGTGTGAATGCGACCTCAAGGCGGGACACACGATGCTAACTTGCCTGGTACATTTCGAACAGGCCCTTGTTAACCTTGGCCCAGCTCTGCACGTGCGTTGCGATCGAATACAATTGAGAAGAGTGCTCAAAGAACGGGCCGGATTTCACTTGGTGGATCCTTGCTATCGCCATGAAGTACAGATTGCCGAAGTCGTCCCTGCGTTGTTTTCCCTGCATAATTTTGACGTCCAGCACGGCACTCACGGGTATCGTAGTCTGATCTAGCAATCAAATGGGTCGCTCAGAGTTGATGTAAGTGGATACGATGGCAGGGGCGTGCCTCGGAGTTGCCCACTCCCGAATATGTACGGAAGGAAACTGAAGTCATCCAGCCCCCAGACACCATGGCTCCCAGCTGGCTCAAGCTTGTACGTATCTTGCAGCCGCCAGCAGAGGTGGAGGTAGCGTGCGAAGACCTGAAAGACGAGATTACGTTCCTCCGATGGGTGCGGGTGGACAACACGGAGGAGCGTGAGAGAACAAAGGAACAGGGCGAACGAGGTCTCGTGACCGGTGCCATAGTCAAGACGACGAAAGCTGCCAAACGAATCAAGGAAGTAGGGCTTCAGGAATCGGAGCGCAGGGGCGTAGGTAGGCCCGAGGAACGTGCTCAGGAGGTCATCGCATTCCTGAGAACAGTGGTGGTTGTGAGCGACGTGTACTCGCATGCATGCGCGCAGAGTGTGCGCGTGTCACCCCATGAGTACGGCGGGTTCTCACCTTGATGAGACGGTCACCCCAGTAGTCTCGAAAGGCGGGATTCCCGAAGCGGGGAGTCGCCGTGCCAGGTTTGGGGGGAGGTGACACGTCGATCCACTTGTCGAGTGTGTCGAGAAGGGAGACCAGATCGGTGATGGCCTAGCATTGTGTGCATTAAGCACCAGATTGGGGCACGAGGAAAGGGAATGTATCTGCCCCTACCTGGCTGTAGTCCTCAGATGTTGTGTCTGATTTTTCAGGTGCACGAGGAATGGTATATCCGACAACGGACTCGTTTAAGCGGCGAAGGAATAATTGATAGTCTTGATATCCTGTCGTATATTTCCAGTGCGCAACATCCTCGTCGCAACGGATTTTCTGCTCGGGCGACTTGACGGTGTCATCGAGATCGGATAGTTGTACTTGGCGGAGACCCCGCAATGTGAACTGCGCCGTCATGCAAATGATATTTTGTAGTCGGTCACCCTACAGATCAGCAGCAGAACTCCGAGTCTCTGAGACTGCGCCGAAATTTAATCTTAGTGTCAGAGGACGAGAAGAGAAACCTGGAAAAGGACGTGGCTGTGCCATTGTGCTATGTCACATGATGTCAATTACATAATATGCGTTCGGGAAGCGCGACACTGCTCTTTCGATTCACCTTGCTCGCTGCCTGAACGCGTCCACTGCGACAGACGTGTAACTACACGCAAAGTACTCAACAATGCCACCATTTGACGACTGGAACGTGATTGATGACGAGGAAGATGCAGAACTGCAAGACCTCTCGGTTCGTCTGCCCTATCCTTGTTGCGCACACCGCCCAGTGACCCCTATTTCGTAGTTCTTCGAGGGGAAACGAGATGTGATACTCTTTTGTATCGACTGCTCAGAGTCTATGCATGGACTTCGAGAAGATCCCACATACGAAAACGTGCAGACGTCCCATCTCCTTTCCGCCCTCAACGCTGCTATGCAAATTCAGAAAAGAAAGGTTGTTGTCGGACCAAGTGACTCTGTTGGAATACTACTCTTCAACACGGTGAGATTATGTGATACCGCTGTCTGACATGATGTTCAATATGGGGTTCGATACAGACAAGACAAAACGAAGTCAAGAGTCATGTTTCTGAGATTAAGAAAAACTGTCTTGTCTACCAGCAAATTGGACCTGTTAGTGCACCGACGATACAAGAACTCATTTGCTTGATCGATGGTATATGTGCTCGGCTTTGGTAGTGTGAAGTTGATGGTGACTCGTCTTTCAAGAGGCCAGAGAGAATCCTGATCTACTTCGGAACACCTTTCCTCCGATCCAGGGAAAGAAGATACCCATGGGTGATGTGTTTACGAGTTGCAACTGGGTTATGCGAGACGGGTTCTGTTGCTTTCAAGCTTCACGACAAGATGTCTAACTGTCTTTCAGCGCACCCAAGACAGCGTCAAAGCGTGTATTCTTGATCACGGACGATGACAATCCACATCCGGATAGCAAGCAGTTACTAACTTCTTCCAAGACTACTCTCATTGTTCGTCGCTCACAGATCTTATTTTGCAGGGTCGTCTGATCATATTTACAGGACCTTATGCAAGCTGGCGTGCAAATCGAGCCATTCTTCATTTCAGCACCAGAGAAGCAGTTTGACCCCACAAAATTCTACACTGTCCGTGCTTATTTGTTCCGCATGGATAACGCGCGTGATAACCTACGACCACAGTCTGTCTTACCGTCCAATATTCTTAGCGATGACGAAGATGAGGATGATTCCGGAATCCTTCCAGCATCCATTTCAATCGCGAGGATCGATGATCTCCTCTCTCAGATGCGATTTCACGAGGTCCCGAAGCGCGCCCTGTTTAACATTCCTTTCGAACTCGGTAAAGGATTCGTTATTGGCGTAAAGGGGTAAGATTCCGACCAATACCTTGGAGCCTTCATCAGTCCCTCAACACCTAGTAGCTATGGTTTGATCACGGAACAAAAAAAGGGTTCATACAAGTACTTTATTGATCTTGGGCATCGAATGGAGGTCGCAAATAGTCGGACTGCCTATCTTGATGAGGTTATTTTGGCGTTCCACGGTTACGCAATGGCTTCTCTAACCTGCCACACTCTTCTAGGATCGACAAGTGGAGATAGACCAGCACAAGGTATTATTCGGTGGAAAGTTAGGTAATGGCTCTGCAGCGATGGTTGAAAGTGACGAGGAAGAAATGAGCCTGTCAGTGGCAAGGACGGTGATGTCCGGCCAGAGGGTAATGTCTCCCACATTTCAGCGGAACGATGGGGTGCTGAACGACTATCTCCAGCCGTTTTATACAGCAGATGAGGTCCGGTCTTTCCGTACGTTCGACCTCGAACCCGGTGAGCCTAGTTCAAGGTACATATATCATGTGCCAATCCGCTCAATTCCCTAGGTCTCAGACTTCTTGGATTCAAAGACAAGTCCGAGATTGCATTCGAGGACAATGTAAAACATGCCCTGTTTATTTACCCGGACGAGCTGGTAAGTGGTTCCATAGCGCGTGCATCACTTATTCTCCAAAATCTTGCCATAGAAATACTCTGGGAGCAAACGCACCTTCAGTGCCCTTCTGCAGAAGATGTTGGAAAAGGGCAAGATTGGATTGGTCCTCGCCGTGGTACGGAGGAATGCTACCCCAGCCTTCTGCGCACTCGTGCCACAGGTGGACGATCCGTGGTTCGCTCTATATCGCTAACCTCACAGCATATTTTAGGCAGAGACCGTGGAAGAAGGAGGATGGAACGAACCTGCCGGATTCCATCTCATCTTTATGCCATTTGCGGACGACATTCGCACTGCACCCATCACTGAAGCCTTCAGAGGCATGCTAGCTCACTCTCTAGATCTCAGTGTCTGACGTTTCCTGGTGTTAGCTACGGAAGAAGCTAAGAACGCTGCTAGAGCTTGGATAGATAAGCTGTGCGTCAAGAGTGGTGCGTATGCTCCGGATTCGTATCCCAACCCTGGTATGTACGCATTACCTTGTCTACACCTTCCGTTCCCCTCAACTTGCCATTCAGCACTCGCATATCATAATGCCCAGCTCCAGGCGAGCGCCTTCCGTGAAGAATTCGATACCGAAGCGTTTGAAGACCTGACCCGGCCGAAATATGACATGCTCCATAAGGTCAGGTATTTTCCTTAAGATTTTGCATAATTAACGGACGTGTCGCACAGCGCGCGGGAGCACTACTAAAGGAATGGAAGAAAGCATTGACAAGCGACGAGAATTACAACACTGTCCTTGCAACAACGGGGATGAAGAGAAAGCCTGTTTGTCCAGTTAAAATCTAGTTTATGTCATAGGTATAATAGACTTTTTCTAGGAAATCTCAGTTGACGAAGCGGACCTCCGGAGTAAATACGCAGCAGGAGCGCTAGACAAGGTGGGTTGCCGTTCCCCATCAGCGTTTTAGCAAATCTGACCTGTGGTTTCCACAGCTTCGTGTCGATCAACTGAAGGTACTTCTTCGTGTAACTGAGACACACGCCTGTCGTTGCTCACTGAGGTCCTCTAGGAGGTGCTTAAAAGTAAAGGCCTGTCGACGTCGGGGAAGAAGTCGGATCTCATCGAGCGCGTTGGCGAGTGGTTGAACAAGAACTGAGTTGGGTTCGTTCGAGTACTTGTCTCTTGATACCGAAAAGCTAAGTTGTACGGCTGACGCGAATCTACGTCGGTCTATGCTGCATATCGGATTCGTACACGTTTCGATCAGCATTGCCATCGGCCAATGACACTACTAGTAGCGACCCACCGTTCCTGTCCTCCCCCACGAATCGAAGGCGGAATCTCCTCCGAGGTTTTATCTGCCTTGTCACTCGCAGAGACCTGGTCTTTCACCGCCTTGCTCTGCGGGGGACAAAATCTAACATCAGCATCACATGAAACATGCACCAGCTTAGCGCTGGGGTTGTGGCGTGGTGCCCTGCTGCGTTTACTCTGTTTGACGAGACGACTCGGAGGTGACGTCGCAGTTGCGCTCGGGACCATGGTCTCCGATGCGGCCACTCGGCCGATCTCGGATTACACAACCTTTTTCTCTAATTTATTTATGTGTCATTCTTCATTGGTAAGCGCTATACGTTTGCTGTGGACTCCGGTGGGGGCGTACGGAACCCTGTTGCCATTTTGCCACAACGGCTATCGAACGTCGCACGACGCTCTCGCGAACCGTAGAGCCATCGTGGTGAATCCGGTGATTCGGGTCACGTCTCCGTGAGCATGCTGAATCTGACTATTCGGAGACCGGCGTGCCAAATAATAGTTGATTGTCCCTGTCCATGCTGGGTACGGCCCAAGGAGGTGCGTCCGTCAGTGTGGGTGAAACCCTCCCGGGAGCTCGACAACGAGTATGATCCGCGGGGTTACTGCCATCACGATCGGCTGGGAAAAAGCAGAGAAAAAAAAAGATAAATGATCCTGGGACTTGGAACAAGCGTCCACCATGTCCGTCAACGAAACCTCGTCCCTTGAAGGGCCGGTGAGAGCATCCGGTCGTGTGAGCAGAAGCGTGACCGCCGAGATGGTGGTGGTCGGCGACGCGTGCTCACCCGCCGCTTTGTCGCCACATTCAGGTACCAGCTGACGCGGCTCTTGTCTGCACGATGGCTGGTGACGGCCGATTCAGAAGACGGCAGTGCGTTGGTAGGCTGGCAAGACGGCGTAACTTCGATGCGACCCACGTGGTCGATCGAGCCGGGCATCTGTAAACAACCTCGGACCGGATTCGTTTGGGGCTGTTTCGTTTATGCCCCCGGTAGTACCGAATCTTTTTTCGCCGATGGAGGGACCCGGATCATTTTGTGGGACTTTGTGGCGGCGAGGCACGCACCACGTCGACACGTCCTTGGCGTTGGGTGGGTGCGAACTCTCGGGGTGGGTTATATGCGGAGAATCCAAGCGTAAACGATTATCGCACATGTTTCTCACGTCAAGTCCTTGGCATCTCCAAATGAAACCTCCGATTAATAACAGGCAAGGATGCGTATCAAGGGTTTCTCTGTCGGACGGTTGTTTGACTCTTGAGCTTGGCTATCTTTTTGCTTGGGAAACCCGTGCTCCGTTTCGAGGACGGTCTGGCCACAAGAGCGGTCGCATCAGGTTCCACACAGCTCACCCTGAATTAGTCCTCTCAGGAGAAGCGGACTTTGCCGGCTCTCATATGAGTGTTGACCTGCCTCCGAGGGTACCGCCATGAGTGCCAGTGCTTTGGCGTGCGTGCAGGTTGGATGAGCTTGCCAGGGCCATCTTTGACTGGAACACGGGACGAAAAATGGACGGCAATTCGAAGTACCGGCGATTCCCGGGCCCCCGAGTGCAAGCTTGGCCGCTCCCTCTTCTCTGTCGTCTCCTCTCTCTTTCCCCAAGATAGGGACCGACAGAATCCGCAGTGAAGTAACTCCTGCGTGCCTCTAGTTCACGGCTTCCTCGGAACGAGTATGTGCGCGCTTGAGCGTGCTAGAATCGCTGACCCCCCGTCTAACCCTGTTGTTTAATGACATTCCGATACGATCGATCAGGTGGAACGAGTACTGGGGGCATCATGATGAGACTAGAATAGACCGAGGTCCAAGGCATGTAGATCGTCCCAGCATCTCGCATCCTTTGTTTTACACCACTACTCTGAGTTTCACGCCAATTCATGTCGAAGCCGTTCAAGAGTGGAGCAGAGTTTCCGGTTTTGAGGATGAGTCCTGCTTTCCGACTTTCTGCCTTGCCTGGGTCCGTCCTAACGTGCCGAGGTTGGATGTTATCACCAGACAGCTTTGGACTAGGTCCTTCACGTTTGACGTTCGAGTGCATATTCCTTGGCGTTCGTGAATAGGGCACGATGAGTGTCTTGCCCACTGAGAATCTATCTACTAATACATGGGAGACGACTCCTGGACACTGCTGAACCCAACTTGAACGTCCGACAAGGAGGTTAGTAGTGCGCACCTTTTCATCACCGCGAACTATATGGACGACTATTTGGATATATAAGAGTTCACCGGCAGGTCGAGCCTGACTCTTGCCAAGGCCATCTATGACACT
>JBBPLV010000353.1:0-21344 GCA_038089975.1 Boletellus ananiceps | reverse complement strand
GAACGCCCTCCGGCTTGATCTGCAGACAACTCTGATGGATCAGGTTGAGGGCCTTGACCGCATCCCGCGCCAGTATGACGCACGAGATGTTGATCTCGCTCGCGCCTTGGCTAATCATCTCGATATTAACACTGCCCTGCGCGAGCGTTTGGAACATCCGCCCCGACATGCCTACCAGATTGCACATCTGTTTCCCAACGAGCGAGAGGATGGCCATGTCGGTGTGGACGGAGACCTGTTTCAGAGAGCACATACACGTGCGCGACATCGTTCTCAGAGATGGAACTCGAGAGACTGCAGAAATCGTGTCTCACTCACCGATCCGCTTTTTTGGAGTTCGGTGACCAATCGGTCCATGATCTTGCGCGAGAGATTGTCCTCGATGGCCATGCTCACGTGTACCTCGCTCGTGCTGATCAAGTCGACGACTACGCCGAATCGGTCAAGGGCACCAAAGATGCGCGCGAGGAACCCGTGGGAGACGCTCTTCCGATTCGAATTCACGTTGAGTATGATGATGCGTTCCTTGATGGTGACCGCCGTCGGCAGGCGTTTGCTTTGATGTATACTTTCAGGGGACATCAAGGAGAGTGCCTGTATGGCAGTCACCACGGAGGGCGTGTCCGTCTCGGAGTCGGCAGAAACTCGATCTGGATCAGGGTGAATGACCGTTCCGCCACCGAGGGGGTTTTCCACGTTCTTAATCCTGATGGGTATTTTTCGTCGGATAACCTAGAAGAAGCAAACGTGTGAGGACCACAAGACAAGATGAGGTTGTGCGCGAACCTGCTCCATGGTGAACGGATGGATCACTTCACTCCCATAATAAGTGAGTTCGGCGGCCTCGTCGGGAGATATTATCGGTATAAGACGCGCTGTGGGCACCTTTCGGGGATCAGCCGTGAATATGCCATCAACTTCTTTCCATATCTGGAGTTCGGCGGCATCGAGGCCGACAGCGAGCAACGCCGAGAGGAGGTCGGTGTAGCCCCTGCCGACTTGGCGCAGCAAGGATCCTGGGACAGGGCCAAAGAAACCTGGACGGTGTTGGCGACGGAAGAGGTACAGGGAAAGCGATCCGCACCAGTGACGACAGGCACCCTCGGGACACAACCTTTTATCCGTTCACCGACCGCGGAAGCGACGCCATCGTAAAAGGACTGATCTAAAGATCCTTCTACATGGGGATCAGCGTCATCTGAGATGGGAACGATGTCATCTAAGGAGACATATTCGGCATCAATGCCCTGAAGGATGATTTACCGATGAGAGGCCAATCGATTGTCGACACTACGGACGACCTACTTGGTCCTGGAGGATGGCCGTCATGAGTTTACAACTCAACCGCTCGCCAAAGCCGATGATGCTATCGCGGGACCGCGGAGAGACTTCGTCTATGACCTGTGATGTGGCAGGGGGAGGGTACGCCGTGAGAGGAGGAAGGAAACACACAAGCGATCTCACTTGCGCTGCAAAGAGAAAGGCACGAAGCCAGTCACAATCGCGATGTATTTCGGCTCCGATTTCATATAGGATGTCGGGATTTGAGATGGAGGCTTCTGCGGCTGCCAAATGTTCGGCGCGAATGAGATCGACGGTAGCGCTGAACTCGGGCACGCTGTCTCCAGAGTGAGGGGTGCTCAGAGGCGTGAACGAGAAGGCGATGGAAGTCGGGGACGAGCTACGGGTTCGGGGCGATGAGGTCTCGGAAGGCCGGCCAAATATGCCGTTGGTCGATGGGGTTGCGGACTCGGACCTGCATTGCGACTTAGCGGGCCGCCGCTTGGCCTCTGCGGCGGCCTTGAGCAAGAGGTTAGTGGTTCCGAGGGCCTTGGTGGATCCGGAGCGTGCGGAGCAGACGACGGCGACCTTGTGCTGATCGATGTAGTTGCTGTCGTAGGGGTGAGCGATCGCGACGCGGACAGGGCGGCAGCGGAGCTCACGAGACGATGTCCCGCGCAATCTGGACGGGGAATTTGCCGACGGTGGTGCCGCCAAACTTTTGGACGAGCCAGCGCGCGGAGGGGTCGGTGGTGTTCTGGTGCGGGCTGGGCGGTGTCGACGGCGTGGACGGGGGCGAGGGGGAGGAGGAGGACATGGCGCGAGGAAAAAGAGCGCAGTGGGACCCCGGACAGCGCGCGCCAGGAACCGAGGGAGAGACTCGGAGGCGCTGCGCCGCGCCGGGCAGACGCCAAGGCACTCGCCGACGCGCTCGGTGTTGGGGTGCTGATTGCCCGCAAAATGCCCACGTTCGCCCGCTCGCTCGCCGAGGGAATGCGCAGTGACCGCGTTTCGGGCTTGACACAGCACTTGGCAAGTCCTGTCCAGCGCCGTGAAAAACACTTAAATTGGCGTGCCTGGCCCTTTCCGTGACTCCACCGCCCTCGGCTCCCCCACCACCATGCCCTCTGGAAACAAGCTCCAGTCCGAGTTCGACCCCCTCGACGAGCTCCTCAGGCCGCCCCCAGGCGAGACCGAGGAGGACCGCGTCATCCGGCTCGCCCAGGAGGCCGAGGCCAGGCGGATAAGTCTTCAGATCGACGAGTCTATCAAGGCAGAACGTCAGCAGCAAAAGAAGAAGAGCGTCGTCCGGCTCCTCCTCCTCGGCCAGAGCGAGTCAGGCAGGTCCCCCGCCCTCTCCCCCTTCTCCGCCCTGACCGATACATCCCAGGCAAATCCACCACCCTCAGACGTCAGTCCCCGTCCCGCCCGCCCCTCCCCGCTCACCCTTTCCCACCAGACTTCCAGCGGCTGTATACCCCAACCGCCTTCCGCGAGGAACGCATCTTATGGCGCGGCGTCATACAGCTCAACGTCGTCCGCTCCGTCCGCACCATCATGGACGCCCTCTCAAACGTTCGTCTCGTTCCCGTCGACAGTGGCGGCGAAGACAGCGAGGACGACGCCCCCCATGTGCCCCACGAAATCGACCTGCTCCAAATGCGTCTCACCCCTCTCCGACACATCGAGGCCCTTCTTATCGCGAAACTCATCCCACCTGGCGAGGACGACACCGCTTCCTCTTTCAGAGGCAGCAGTCTCAGCCCATATCAAGCACGTCGCGGACCAGGCACCGATCGCCCTTGGCGGTCCCAGGAAGTCTTCGTGCGCCCCGGCGCTACCTGGAAGGGGGCCCTTGCCAAAGGTTCTCGCCGTGACGGCCGCCCAACCTCGATGGGCGACACCGGTCTCGCAACCCGAGACGAAGCACAGGAAGTCCTTCATTCTTGCTCCAACGACATCATCACCCTCTGGCACAACAAGTTTGTCCGCGAAATCCTTCGCCGACGCAAGATAAGATTGGAAGAACTCCCCGGATTGTAACACCCGCTTCGCTCCTTCTCCAACAAGTTGACGCCAACCCCCCTTGCAGCTTTTTGAACGACGTGGAGCGTGTCACCGCACTCAACTATATCCCTTCCGATGGTAAACCATACACTGCTGCCCAGTCCTTGCCCTCACCCCTATGCCAGATGATGTGTTGCGAGCCCGTCTGAAAACCGTCGGTGTTTCGGAATACAGATGTGAAATGGAGGCCGCCGCTGGCCGTGAGCATGGTACCGAGTGGAGAATAGTCGACGTCGGGGGTTCTCGGTCGCAGGTGTGTGTGCCGCGATCCTGGAGAATTTCCATCTAAAGAACCCTCTGCTTTAGAGAGGTGGGACATGTCCACTTTCCTTCACGCTCTCACTCATAGTCTCTTTCAGCAACATGGGTCCCCTTTTTCGATGATGGTATGCCTTCACTCCCCATCCGCGCCTTGCCGACGCTGACCACGTCTTAGTGGATGCCATTATATTCCTCGCTCCAATATCTGGATTCGATCAAGTGCTTGCGGAGGACCGAACCGTGAACAGACTGGTGAGGGTACTCGTCACTGGCCCTTGTGCGGTTCTAATCGTTTTACAGGAAGACAGCGTCTTATTGTGGAAAGCTGTTTGCTCAAATAAGCTCCTAGCCAGTGTTGACCTCGTTCTCTTCCTCAACAAGTGTGATATCCTTGAAGCCAAGCTCAAGTCGGGCATTCGGCTGGCCAAATACGTTCGCAGCTATGGTGATCGACCAAACGACATGGATACGGCCTCAAAGTGTGAGTGCACTCGCTGTAGACCCCCTCCATATGACTTATGACTTATCGAAACCTCCAGACTTTAGGGGCAAGTTCAGCGCCATCCACCGAGAGTACTCTCCTCTACCTCGGAAATTTTATGGTTTCTGTACCTCTGTTACAGTACGGGTCCCATTGATAAGAAATGTTGCTAATCTGACGCTCGGTCCTTATCAGGACACTACGACCACCGCTGGTATCCTTGCAAGTGGTGAGTTGCCTCTCACACGCGGGAGTTGAGCCCACACTCACCTGATTGCAGTGCGGGATATGGTGGTCCGACGGCACCTCAAACAGTCCAAACTGTTGTAACACGTTAACCCCCTTTGTCCTCCACGCCAAATCTAGGGTGAAGATATGAGACGCTAAATTTACACCGATCAACTGACCGCTGTTCGTTTTCTCTCAGGCACCCCTTCCCACAACTCCATTGATATCTTACCAATTCATCATAGGACTCTGTCAAAGCAATGTTATCTCTATTGTTCACTGCTCACGACGAAACTTTACGTCTTTCCCATGACCCGACAAACGCCTTTCTCTATGTCAACCCATTACTCGCGTGTACTGCGTCAAGAGGTTACCGGTTACCCCTCGATGTACATCCCCTCCGTCTCAGGTTGGCGCTTTTTAACACCATTGGTCGGATCCATTCTGTGAACCGTTATCTCTTTCATCTCTCGTCCTCTGATTTGGCAATGGCCTCTAGAGGTACCTGGAATCATTCCTTTTTCGTCTTTTCTCGCTCCTTTTCTCTCTTCCCTCTTACGCTCTCTCACGCGATCCTGCCTCTGCCCCTGGATGGCGGTGCAGTTTCCTTTCGGCATCTGCTTGTAGTATCTGAGTTTGTATTATTTTTGGCATTTCTTTTCTCAAATACACGCAAAAAAACAACATACCACCACCCGTAGATCATTGCGACTCGTTGGACGACGACACCAGGGGAGGTGGAGAACGGGCGCCACCCTGTAACGCCATTCATATCGCAGAATTTTTTGTTGCCCTGAGCGGTTACTTTTTTAAATAGATATCAGCTCGTCGAGGAAATATTGGTATGATGTGAACTGATGGCGTAATATTGATGTGTATGCATGTGTGTGGGGAACTCCGATGATCCGTCCCAAAACCAGTCCTATCAGGCTACGCGAACGACGCGACGCGCCGTGCACCATGCTCGGTCGTGTGCGTGCATGTACAGGTACATGTGTATCGATGCAGAGCGGGAGAAAGGAGGGGGTCGGGGGTCAGAAGCACGCGTGTGGAAAAAAAAAAAAGAGGCCAGCAATACACGTGTGTCATCGTCCTCCCGCGGCGCCATGCATCATCGTCCGTCACGTCACAGGTCGTCTGTCAGGCACCGCGGGGGCGGACGGACGGGCGACCCGCCCTGGCAGCAGCTTCTTTTTGACACCCGTCCTGGCCTTGCCGTCTCCGTCCATCTCGGGCCTTGGGCTTGGACGCGGGCTCGGCCTCAGCGTGCCCGTGCCCCCCACCGCACGCGTTTCGGAGGGTCGTTTCGGGTGTTCGTCTTTGTGCCTCTGCGCTGTCCAAGCTTCGAAAAAGGAAAATCGGCCTGTGGCGAACTTCAGGGTAAGCCCGGGTGAGAACTGTTTGACTCGATGTGGCGACCCTGAGCCCTCGGGCAGGCGTCTCCGTCGGTCGACTGGACCTAGGTTTGGGGGGGGGTTGTCTGTAGAGGTATGTGCAAGCGGGAGACGGGGCTGGCGCTGTTCTCTAGGCTTGAACTTGGACCATGCATTGGGCCCGAGCTCGGGGGTATTGGGTGAGCACTCCCAAGGAAACTCAACGCCAGGAATCAGGCCTTGGGAGGGAAACTTGGGGTGGGGTGGCTTGGCCCGCGGAGGAACGCGGGAGAGGTCGGACGGGCAGGACATACCGCAGTCTGGGTCGTCGTCTCGTGTTCCCGAGTGGGTGAGCCCCCTGGACAAGCGAGCTCCCCGACGTGCTAAGTCCCATCAGTCGAAAAGCGTCCATGGACGAGAGACGGGGAGAGGGAGGAGCAGGGCTATCTTCGGCTCAGGTACCCCCCGGCCCGCCATCAGGTGCGAGTGTCTGTGGCTGTTTGATTGAATTCAACATGTCGAGCGGCGTTCCCGGTGAGTGCCGGTTTCGAAACTTGGTGTCAAATGATTTTACACCGGCGTGGGATTTGCGGCTCTGCAAAGCTTGTGAGCGCCGACTTTTCGATTGGAAGACATTTCAATAGAAGTATCCACGGCCTAGCGGCCCTCAACGCTACAGTAAGGACGCAGGCGTCCTCGTTCACTAGATGTGTTGGGGTGCGTCCAACCAAGAAACGGAAATGAGGACGAGGGGTCCAGATACTGCCGTAGGTTGTGTGGACGCTCCGCCAGTGTCCGGAGTCGCGACTTTTGCGGTAATGCCCGTACTATGTGCGTTCCTGTGCCATCCAGCGTTCAAGTTTTACATTCTACTGATTGAGTTTCATGATTTCGAAACGTGGGTGAGCCAAGATCGAACCCTTGGGAGCTTTTGACGCGAATTTCCTCCGGACTGACCGTGGAAGATGGGGCGGCCGCCTTGTTAGGTTCGAGTCACGGACTGCTTGGGCGAGGGTTTGAACCGTGTTCGTTGCATCGAGCGCCGTCGGGTAAGAAAATGAAATCTTAATGGGAGCTCGTGACTTGCCAAATGGGCGATGACTTGCCGTTCGTGCGATAGAGAGGGTGTCTGGGGGGTAGGAGATACAGATTAGACATTCGGGGATATTCAGTATTATTTGTCGTTGGTTCTTTGAACTAATGCGGGATGATACCCCTGGCTTGAACATGGAAACTTCAAGGTGAAAAGGAATAAAGGGGTGCTTTCCCAAGGGTGAACCGACCAGCGAAGAACAAATGTGCGCCACGGAAAAACATAACAATAACGTAGAAAGCTTCACCGCACAGACTCTCGGCGTCTAGAAAATCAAAGTGGTGCAAACACTGTGACCTCGTCACGTTATCACGTGCTATGGTCACGCGACTCGCTGCCTGGTGACCTTGACTCGGAGCGGAACGCGGAAGCATGTGGTACAATCAATGTCGAATCCATGCGCATCTCCACCGCTATCTCTCCCGTGCCACACCAACTACACTTATCACTCCAAAATACCACAGGCTCAGATCCTCCTTAGCTTCGATGGGCGCGGTAGGAACAGCAAGGGTCGACACATCGGAACGTCTTGCGCGCCTTAGAGCGTTGTTGCAGCAGCAGGATGTAAACGTGGGCGCCTTGGTTGTTCCAAGCGAGGACGAACGTGTGTTTTTTCCATTTTTCTTTGCGGCGTATGTTACTTACATTTGGTTCAGACTCTAGCGAATACCCCTCCGAGGCCGACAAACGTCGAGCGTTCATTTCTGGATTCAATGGCTCAGCAGGTGACGGGACATGCTTTCATATGCGCATAGGCACTCAAATTCATTTTTTGACTCGTAGGATGTGCCATCATTACTCTTCAGAACGCCTTCCTGTTCACCGATGGTCGCTACTACCTGCAGGCCGAGCAACAATTGGATACGTGAGCAAACGATGCGCTCCTATTGGTTGTGTTCTGAAATCGACGTCGCAGGAACTGGACTTTGATGAAACAGGGCTTGCCTGGTGATGAGGCGTGATCATTCGTGAAAAAGTGGCGAGGGCTGACGTGCACCTAGATGTTCCCACCTGGCAGGAATTCCTCCCCAAAGTACGTGCCGACGGTCGGCGTATTTCTTTAGCCCATAACACTGCTTTAGAACCTCGATGAAGGTACAAGAATCGGGATTGATCCAGCGGTGGTTTTAGCTAGTGTGTCGTTCCGTCAGCGTCGGTCGTGAGCGTAGACTCATGCGAAGGATAGCCGATGCTCAGGCAATCAAAAAGTTGCTCGGAAAATCCGAATTGGTCCCTCTCGGGAAAAACCCGGTTGACATCGTATGGGGCTCTGAGCGACCCAGTCGGCCCAAGAACCCTGTCTTTGCTTTGGATATCAAGTATTCTGGTTTGAACGCCTCATCTCCATCACCATTCCCACGCCTTAACCATCTTCTTCAGGGGAAGCCCTTCGGAGCAAACTCGATCGTGCGCGACAAGAACTGGCCAAGAAGAATGCGGTTGCGTTGGCCGTCACTTTACTCGACGAGGTCGCGTGGTTGTTCAATCTTCGTGGATCGGACATCGATTTCAACCCCGGTAGGCACTTCATCGTCCCTCTTCTCGAGAACAAATGGCTAAAACGTAGTAGTCTTTTTTGCATACGCGGTGGTGAGACATGACGCAGCCGTGTTGTTCATCGACAAGACACAGGTGGATGATGCTGTGCTCGCGCATCTTGGCCAAGATGTAGAGGTCAAGCCGTACGATGCATTCCTCCCTTATCTCAAAGATTTGGTCGGGTCTGGACTGGTAAAGCAAGACCAGGTAGAGTTTCACGATGAAGACTTCGCAGCCGATTTGGCTGATAACATCTAGCCCGTATTACTTGGAGACAAGACAAATCTTGCGGTCGTCAATGCACTCGGCGAGGTGGGTCTATAACGTCTTGAGTCCGATCAATACCTACGCGTACAAAGGAGAACGTGGTCATCGTGCCGTCGCCTATAGCAGCCGCGAAAGCGATCAAGAATAGTACCGAAATCGAAGGCTTCCGGCAAAGTCACATACGTGATGGTGTTGCGTTGGCTCGTTACTTTGCGTGGCTCGAGGAACAGCTCCAGAACGGTGTCGTTTTGAATGAAAGCCAGGGATCGGACAAACTCAAACAATTTAGATCGTACGTACAAGGTTTTCCCCGTGCGGGACTCGTCTGATCGTTGACAGTGAGCTTGACTTGTTTCGTGGTTTATCTTTCGAGACTATTTCTTCCTCCGGCCCGAACGCAGGTTTGTTCTTGCATACATCCTGTAGTGCGTTTCCGACATGATAATGTTCTAGCTATCATCCATTATTCGCCGGATCCCAAGGACTGTGCAGTTATCACAAAGGACCAGGTATCCTATGTTGCGTAGCTGTCATCCTCCGCTGACCTTGCTGTTCTCAAGATCTATCTATGTGATTCTGGAGGTATGGTCCCCCAAGATGATATGCAGAGCGAGGCTGATTGTCTCCCTTCAGGCCAGTATTATGATGGGACAACTGATGTCACTCGTACATGGGCAAGTACTGCGGTTACAAAAAGCAGAGAACGAATTACACAGAATCTTTATTACAGCACTTTGGATCGCCGTCTGAAGAGGAGAAGCGCGCATTCACCCGGGTTCTTCAAGGTCACATCGCTATTGATTCTGCTGTTTTCCCTACCGGGACTACCGGTGGGTTCCTAGGACGTCTCTTGTTGATGCATCGTTGACCAGTATCCAAGGATACACAATGTGTGTGATGTGTGTCTGTTTCGACTTTTTGAGACGCTGACGATGCCCTAGTGATTCATGGGCAAGAAGGGCTTTGTGGCGTGATGGTCTGGGTAAGTTGTCGTCGCCACTGATTGGTGTTGCGATATTTTAACCCAACTCTCCAGATTACAGGTTTACATATCTCTAAATACGTCGTGCATTGGTCTCATATCGAATAGGCATGGCACTGGCCACGGCGTTGGGCATTATTTAAATGTCCATGAAGGTATCTGCAAACTTTCGTGTCGTTACAAAAGACTCACCCCTCGTCCTAAAGGACCTCATGGCATTGGCATCCGCATCGGTAAGGAATATGTGACGACCCGTGGCAGCCGTTAGACTCAGTCCAAAATCAGCGTACAATAACACTTCATTGAAACCTGGAATGACAGTGTCGAATGGTAAGCCGTCGAGCCAGCTGTGCAGCTTGTTCAGGATCCTTTTGCTTCCGTCTTTCAACAGAGCCTGGGTATTATGCCGACGGCAAGTGGGGCATACGAATCGAGAACGTGGGCATCATTCGCGAAGTCAAGACACCGAACACCTTTGGAGGGAACGAATACCTCGGCTTTGAGCGCGTCACCATGGTCAGTATACATCTCCTATTCTGTCCCGATTAGGTTTCTGGAACACCGACAAACGTT
Source organism: Boletellus ananiceps (assembly GCA_038089975.1). NCBI lineage: Eukaryota > Fungi > Basidiomycota > Agaricomycetes > Boletales > Boletaceae > Boletellus > Boletellus ananiceps. Next base: position 11,199 of record JBBPLV010000353.1, on the reverse strand, counting down.
GCACGACAGTGCCCTATTCAGACGAGCTTGATCGACCTGTCGATCCTGACGGCCGAGGAAAAGATATGGTTGAACGATTACCATACCGAGGTTGAGTCCAAGGTAGGGCCGTTGCTTGAGGGAAAGGACGCACGCGCGCTGGCATGGCTTAAGAGACAGTGCCGGGCAGTATGAAAAGGTAGTTGACTGAGGGCGAGCGACTTAGTTGGCTCCTCTATAGGGTCGGGAGGATACGTGTGCGTGTTGATCTAGCCATGATACCGCGATTTTTTTTTTTGGTGCCGCTGAGCAAACAGCGGTTCAACGCTCAACGCTCGGCATGGGCGTTGTGCTGTCCGACACTCATACTTGACTTTGAAAGGCCCATCTGCTGCCTGGTTGACGTAGCGAACTTACTACACTACTGGGACAGTGCATCGAATACTGAGCGACGCTTCCTGCCATACTTTGACCGAGGCTCTTGGCGCCATCAGGGGAAGACGTCGGGTTTGTACCACTGCAAGCATTTCCTATGATAGTCACGATGAGGTCCCATGCTCTGCCTGGCGGGGCACTCTTCAAAAGGGTACTTCACTCGGCACCCACGAGGTCCAGAGGCCATTGCAATCCTTTCAATTGGACTCAGTGGGCTTGTTTTCCTGCATGTACAGCAGGCCACTGTGGAGCGACTGCGGTTTATGTGCTCGGCGGCCGCATACAACCCTTGAGATAGTCGGAGGAAGGGAGTGGATACGACCCCGCCACAATCACATTGCAAGTCAGTTCGACTAGGACGAGTTGGCGAGTAGACGGACCCAGCCCATCATTTGCATGGTCCGTCATACCGCGGGGGTGGTGACACAAACCGGTCGTCCACGTTCAAGTTCGTGTTCGTGTTCACGAGGTTTCTCAGACACGACGTTCCATCCCAGATCCGAGTCCGAGTATCGGCTCGTAATGATTCCGCGTGTGCGTGTGCTGTAGGTACGAGGCCCTGTGCCTCGCTGCCTCGAGCTGGACGACGTTTGGACACTGGTGGCGCGTTTTGAATGTCGACCCTTGTTCGGACGTGTGGCGGTCGTGCCCCTTGGTCTTCGCGACGGGTAATGTGCCAGGGGCCCGAGGATGCGTGCCCGAGGCGGCCCCCAGACGCCCCGCACTCCACAGGGCGAAGAGTCAGGGTGATGCTGGTGTGTTTTGGGTCGCTTTTGCCCCGCACGCTCGGGCACTCGCGTGCACGCTCCACCCCATGCTCACGTCCAAGCCAGGGACCTCAGGTCTGCCATGATACGCGGACGTGGCCATGTCCAGCGCGGTGAAGTGGGTTGCGCTCGCGTGTGTCACATTGACACTGGCGGTACGAGTACGTCTTTGACTCTTCTTTACATACATCGTTCATGACGTTTGCGTGTCCGGTCTCTCTTTTTGTTTACGCGCTTGCCAGTGGCCCCCTGGCCTGCTGGCGTGTGCGTGATCACGACAAGAGGGACTCGCACGTCGGCGTATCGAACCCTCGCCGCGTCGTCATCCATCATCCATCAGCCCGTTCTCGTTCAATGTCGACGTCAGCGACTTCGGCCGGATCTTTCTCCCTGCTTCATGTGCGTCGGCGCGCAGGGCGTTCGGTGCCCTAGGGTCCTCAAGGTTTGTTTTCCTGCTCTTCTTCTGCCTCCCCACCCGTCATGGTCGGTCGGCGACAAACATTGGTTCCGTGCACACATCGCCAGCGTAATCACCATGACGATTTCACTGTCGTCACACGAAAACATACGAAAAAAAAAGCAGAAGAAGCGGTGCAAGACGAGCATTGGCGATCCGAACGTACGTGGGTGACCCACTTTCTCTCTTTGCGGCGCGGGGGTCGAGGCCACCGGGCTTGGCTGGCTAGCTCCACACGAGCAACATACACGCATGACATTTATTACGCTTAGCTGGAATAACGTGCGTCTCGCCGATGGCCGTGTGTCGTGCCACGGCCAGTAATGTTACAGACGGGATACCAGATCCTCGCATACACAGCGATTACGCGCACATACGACAAAGTGAAGGGAGGAAGAGATGAAACGAGAGAGGATGAGAACGGGTCGTTATCGTAAGTCATTGTGGAATGCGGGGGTATCAATTATACGAAACATGATGCTAAAGTGGCTGCTTTCAGGGAAGGAAAGAAACACGCATCGTACAGGCGCGCCAGGGTTACGATGGCCCCCACCCTCATAAATAGTGTAAAAAATCGAAACGTTTGCGTGCGCCTACTAATGGATGCCAAGCACTTTAAGGGATTGAGCTATCCGTGGCGAGAAAGGAAATGGAAGAAGAGCAAAAGGGAAAGGGAAGGGGGTGTGGGCGGGAGTGACCAAGACGCCAAAAGAAAGACAAGGACACTGCTTCATGCGTGTACGCGACACCACTTATTCGTCGTCAGACGTTGGGGAGGCAGGTTCGTTGGTGAGGTATCCGGCTATGATACCCACTTCTTTGCAGTAGCCCGTCCGTTTGAGCACGGAGCGCGGCGGTGCCTTGGGTATGAGCCTCCTGCTGAGGTCGATTCGGACGCCGTCCTCGTTTTGCCAGCCCTCCGATGGCTCTGGATAATCGTCGAGGTCTTCGGGGTAGTCCTCACCAGAGGCTGGAGGCTTGTACGAGCCGTCGTTGCGCCACAATTGGTCCCTAAGAATGTTTTCCCAAACGTCAAGGTCAGTTAGGATTTCATGCTTGGGATGGGTAAACAGGAGAGGGAGGGCGAGGAACATACCCTCGCCTATTGAACCACCCTCTTCTTCTCTGGCTCGGCAGGATGGGGCTTGGGCAGACCAGCTCCTCGCACCATCGGACGGAACGTGGTGGAGGCACCGTATTAGCGCGGTGTGGGCGCGGAGGTAGGATACGGCCTTGATCCCCGTCCGAGTTGCGGCGGCTCGGCACGCGGTGGGGCGGTTCGGAGGTGATGTCGATCGTCTGGCCGTACTCCCAGTGAACGCCCAGGCCTGGAGGCGGAGGCACGCTCCCGTGCGAGCTGCTCCCCGTGGATCCGCTACTCTTGAGCGAGGACGAGCGGGTGAGCGATGGGGGCGAGGCCGAGAGACATACCGCCGTCTCTGCTGTGGGCCACGCGCCCTGCGGAGCGTCAGCAGGGTAGGCAGGCGGATCTCCGATACGTAACTGCGGGAGTCGCGGGCGTGTGGCCAGCGGTGGGATGGAACGCTCGCTGGCGAGCACGAGACTGTCTTTGCGCACGCGAGCGCCTACGGGAGGTGTCGGGAGTGGGCGGGAGCCGTGCGCTACGCTGTCAGCTCTGCTCGCAGTGCGGGGCGGTGGTGGGCTGTTGCTCATTTCCGAGCAGGTCGGACACGTGTGGTATGTCCCGGGGAGGACCATCCCGGATCGCTGACCGCCACGATGGAGTGATGGTCTCCGTTCAGGAGCGGCGGTCCGAGCGACATGGAGCCTGCCTCGCGGCGGATAATCGTCATCCACGCTGCTGTTGCTCGAGGAGGCCGGAGAGGTGTGCGAGAAGATGGAGTCGCTCTCGCTCACGCTGCTGTCCGACGAAGGGGGATGGTAATAGTAGTCGTGGTAGGCGTCCGATTTCGACGAGGCGATGGAGCGCTCATAGATGTAGGTATCTTGGGCTGGACCAGGGTGGATGAACCCGAAACGCCTGGTGTCGCGGTAGGTTCGATCTCGCTCCCGATCTCGCTCTCGTTCGCGGTCTTCTTGGTGATAGGCGTGGGACGGAGGCGGTGGCTTGACTAGTTTCCGAGCGTGGTCACGCACTGGGTGGCCCGACGACGAGCGGGGGTCGCGATGTGGCAGAGGTTTGTAGTCGATGTCACCTCTCGCGGTGACTGCGGATAGCTGCTGACCAGCGTTTGAGTACTGACGGGAGGAAGTAGAAACTGTCGGCGGTTTGAAGACGCGCACCGCAAAGCCGGAGGGCACTGACAACACGTAGTTCTGTCAACCAACACAGCGGTAGGGTTGGGAGGCAAAGTTTACTAACATATCCAACGTCGGAGGAAGGCGACGCAGGAACTGACCTTGGACGATCCCGGGGGGCCTCCGCGGTCAGTTCTTGAGGGTGGACGGATGCTGGGGTTAAAGGATGGCGGCGGATTCGACATGAATGTAGCAGTCATAGTTGGACCTTTATCTGACCTAGCAGAGTGGGGCGAGCATATGTTTGTGGAGGCCGTACTTATAGAAGACGGAAGGAATAAGACCACGGAGAGAGCGACTCTGGAATTAGTGGCGAGAAGAAGAAACACACGGGGCTTTCGGGGATCGAGGCTTGGTAGCAGATGAATTGGTGAATGGGACGTAGCGTGTCAATTGGTGCACGCTGCGAACACGAGTAAACCAGGTTGCACGGCATGAGGTTGATTCTGATGGGAAGCGAGCAAATGAGGATCGAGTGGCTCTAGGGGCGAAGAACCTGAAAGAAGGTGGCCGTACAAGACCGCCACGCCTCAATTACGGGCCGATTAAGGGTGGTGCGAGGGCGATATAGGCGGGCCACTCCCCCACCGACAGGCAAGTGGCCAGACGCTCGTGCAGCCACGCCGGCGTCATGCCGCACAATGCCCGGAGTGCCATCTGTCTGTGGGCATGACAGAGAAGGCCACCCAGCCGATGTAAGAGAAACATTTCAGTGATTTGGAAATGACCACTGCCAGCGTCATTGGGGCGAAGCTGCGTACTGGTGCGACAACGTGCCGCTGCGTATACGTCAAGAGGTGGGCGGCGACTTCCTAATTAAGGAAAAGCGTAGGTTTGTCTCAGCATCGGCCTAATAGTAAACGAAGATGTTCAATTGCACAGAGGCCACATCAGGAACCGAAGCTCACGCGTTGATCGTCGTCGAAGCCCCAATCCAGGCAAAGTCAAGCCCTTGACACCTTTTCAAACTGCGAGATTCAGATGCGGAGTAAGGTCGGGACATCACACCCTGAGGCGACAGTCTGCAAAGAGGAAAAAAAAACTTACTTTTACAATCGGTCAAGCATGCGGAAATGCCTACATTCCTCGCAAGACAAGCGAGAAGCGGAAACCACTGAAAACAGGACACAGGTTTGAGCATACAAGGAAGATTCATCTTGCAGCTGCGCAAACAGCAAACGCTTTCTGGGCATCACGGAGGTGACCAATGGCTACTCAGTCGCGACCTACACGAATAAAGGAGGCAGAGCATGACAATTACCCTATGCATTTGCGCATGCGGTGAGAAGTGAGTGGAATGCGGGCACGTTTGACACAGGGAAAACGGAGGGAGGAGTGAGGCAGCGGGCACCATCGCATCAATCGAATACCTGGACGGAGCTTAAACAGCGGATGAGTTAGCGACCGGTGAGGTGCTTCATGCATACCCGCATCGGGGGATCATGCAGCGAACAGGATGCCATGTTGTGGCGACGTGAACCGCGGTCTCACTCTTGCGGGTCGCTGAATGGTCATAAATCGGCGAGACCGAACGCGTGGAAAGGAGGGGCTCTGGTAAATAGCGGGGCAGTGTTCTACGAGCCCTTGCCACGAAGTGTAACAGATGGAACTCGGGAAGTGCGTCCGAAACCGCCCCCGATCAATCGTGGTTCGCCGACCACAGGAGAGCACCGCACCGGGCGAAACTGGGATGTTCGGTGATAACAGATAACCACGGCACGACGGCAGTAAGAGAGAAGAGCCCATATAAGTGTGCACGTACGTGAACGGGCGCAGTGATGCGCAGCCAGGGAGAAATCAGACCACTGGACTGAAAGGAAGCATACCTTGACAAGACGGGTCGCGTCGGAACTGGGTGGGTCCAAGGTTCGCATCCGGGCGTGTTCGTGGTGGTCGTCCAACTCGAAGGACAGGGGGTGTGACTGGTATCACGTGATGACCTGTCACAGGGAGGCTACAGCCATCGCGTGCAGACGCATACTCGAGCACTCGAGCGAGTGATGCATGCTCTTCGACACGACGTTCTCTCCCCAAGCGGTGTCGAGTTTGCCGTCGCCCTCAACCTTTCCGCTGCCTCCCCCTCTGCCCTCGTGAACGTCGTCACCGCAAAATCCAACCTGCTCCGTGTCTATGCCATCCGCGAGCAACCGTCCACCATCTCCGACCATGTTGCGAGCGAACGTGACAGGCATGCCCGTGTGCGCAAGGGCACGGAGGCCGTAGAGGGTGAGGTCGAAATGGACCAGTCTGGTGAAGGCTGGGTTAGTATGGGCACGGTCAAAGTGAGCACTGCACCTTCATGGTTGAAGCATCCTCTTAGATGGTGACGCAGTCAAGTACGAGCCAAGAGCCACCAGCTACGTGGTGTTTCCATCTCCTCCGTGAGCATGCATTACATGGTACTATCACGGGAATCGACAAAGTCCGTACAATGTCGTTCAGTGACGACAACCTCGACCGGCTTCTCGTCTCCCTCAAAGATGCAAAAGTACGCCCCAATCTCATTCCATGCATTCTGTTCCATATGTCCATAGATCGCGTTGCTGGAATGGTCCGACGCCATTCATGACTTCGTCACGGTCTCTATCCACACCTACGAGCGTGCCCCACAGATGGTATGCGCTACTTTTCCGTTTCGGCGTACTCTTCACGCTTCCTTCAACAGGCAGTTCTCGACAGTCACCTTTTCCGCGCAGAGCTCCGCGTAGACCATCTATCACGTTGTGCTGCTCTCTCCCTCCCCAAGGACTCCCTTGCTATCCTTCCCTTTTATCAGTCGCAAGCCGAACTTGATGTAATGGAGCAGGATCAAAGCCTTGCAAGGTATTATTTTACCTTTTATCCAGTCAAGTCGAAACTGATAGTTCCCCCCAGAGATGTACCCTACTCTCCCTCTTTCGTCTTAGATCTAGTCGCAGATGTCGACCAAGTCCTGCGCAATGTCATCGACTTCGTTTTTTTGCCGGGGTATCATAATCCCACCATTGCCGTGCTTTGCCAGTCTGAAAAGACTTGGGCAGGGTGAGCCTCAGAGCTTTACTTTGCTACGTCTCCCTCTAACTCATACTTTGCACTCCGGCTTTGAATCTTAGTCGACTCAAGGAGTACCATGATACAGGGCGTGTATACATCTTCACACTCGATCTTCTCAACCATACATATCCCATCATTACTGCCGTGGACAATCTTCCGTATGATTCTCTCTCGCTCCTTCCTTGCGCCCAGTCTATTGGCGGTGTCATCGTGCTTACCGCCAACTCGCTCATCCATGTCGACCAAGCTGCCCGACGCGTCTCACTACCAGTCAACGGATGGTCCGCCCGTGTTAGCGACATTCCCTCCCTTCCTCTCGACAAAGATCTAGATTTAAACCTGGAAGGAAGTAAATTAGTCTTTGGAGATGAGAAAACGCTCTTCGTAATCAGGAACAACGGCATGGTCCATCCTGTAGAAATTATCTCGGACGGACGGACAGTATCCAAACTTTCTCTGTCCCCAGCCCTCGCACACACGACGGTCCCTGCGGTAACAAGACAACTGGACGATGGAATGTTATTCGTTGGAAGCACGGTTGGTCCATCGGTATTGTTAAGAGCAGTGAGGGCCGAGGAAGAAATAGAAGAGGGTGAGGCAGATGATACAAATGCAACACTGGCCGCTGTAGTGGACACCAAAAACATGATGGACATCGATGATTTCGATGACGACGGTGAGCTGCCATATGAATGCGTCTGAAAGTCGAGCCACTGACACTGGGCACCATCAAGATTTGTATGGAGAGTCAAAACATGTTACCAAAACTGCCGCCAACGGCTCAGCTTCTGGCGCATATCCTCCACGGACACGTTCTGTGATCCATCTATCGCTGTGCGACTCACTTCCTGCATATGGACCAATCGCAGATATGACTTTCTCGCTGTCGAAATTAGGGGTGCGTGTCATGTCTTCATTCCGTCGCTTATGGCGCGCATATATTCATATCTCTTCATTTGGGCATCTGCATAATTACTTGGGGTCCTACTCTTTACTCGGTGATTTGTCGTTCTCCATGTTGATAGGAGCGATACGTTCCCGAGCTTGTAGCTGCCACAGGGAGCGGCCACCTCGGGGGTTTTACTCTCTTCCAGGTATGCATAGTCACTTGGTTCTTGGCTCATTTACATATCTGCTGATTATTCTCGGCTCCCATAGCGCGACCTCCCTATTCGTACCAAACGCAAACTCCATGTTTTAGGTGGCGCACGTGGGATTTGGTCCATCCCAGTTCGCCAGTCTCATAGGGTAAATGGTACGTCATATGAGAAAGTCAATGGCGGGTTGTTCGCTGGGGAGAGCGACACGATTGTCATTAGTACGGACGCCAATCCATCACCTGGGGTATCCCGTGTGCGTGTCTCCCGCCCAGCTTCGACATTGTGTGAGCTGATTTAGGCACGGGAACGGCTCAGATTGCGACCAGGGCCGCCAAGACGGATTTGGCTATTCCGACACGCATACCTGGAACCACCGTCGGTGCCGGACCGTTCTTCCAGCGCACGGCAGTTCTGCATGTGATGACGAATGCTATACGTGTTCTCGAACCAGGTGCGTTTTCTGCTGCCTGGATCTATTTACGTTTTTTTCTTGATCCGCGACCGGTTAGATGGCGCCGAGAGACAGATCATCAAAGACATGGACGGGAACCTGCCGCGTGCAAGAATCAAGGCATGCAGCATATGTGACCCCTTTGTGCTGATTATCAGGGAGGACGAAACTATCGGTTTGTTTATTGGGGAGACAGAACGAGGCAAGATAAGAAGAAAGGATATGTCGCCAATGGGTGAGAAGGTAACGTCTGACTTTGGTCTCGAGTCTTGGACAAGAATCCGATGGTATGACCCAAACTAGTCATCCCGATATCTCGCGGGATGTTTCTATACAGACATCTCGGGCGTTTTCGAAATGACGACAACCGATGGCCCCGTTATCACCTCTAGTAATGCCGAGAAGAACATTACCCCAATTCTCCAGACTGCGGTTATAGCAGGACATAATACACAATGGCTGGGACTTATCCGGCCCCAGGGTATCATGGAGGTTCGTTCGTCCCTTTGTCTTGGACTCAATGGGATCAGGACACTACTTTATTAGATATGGGCCCTCCCAAAGCTGACGCTTGTATTCTCAACTGCGGCAATCGGTACACTTGAGCCGGTTCTGAACGATTCCTTTGACCCACCCGCGCTTTCTCCTCCTCAAGATCCCCCGCGTAAGCCACAGGACCTTGATATTGAACAAATCCTCATTGCGCCCCTGGGAGAGTCGGCACCAGCCCCACATCTCTTCGTATGCTGCCAGGTTCCCTTTACCTGTGGTCCCGTTACCTAATTAAACCCTTTCAGGTATTCATGCGTTGTGGACACTTGGCAGTGTATGAAGTTCATTCGATACCGGTATCTACGCCACCGTCCGGTGGGCGTTCCGCATGTTTGAAAATTATTTTCACAAAAGTCTTGACTCGGACGTTTGAGTTGTCAAAACAGGAAGAAACAGAAAAAACAGTGCTTGCGGAGCAAAAGCGGATATCCCGCACGTTTGTCCCGTTCATCACCTGTCCCACGACGTCCTCGAATCCGAACGGAGGTTACTCCCTCACGGGCGTCTTTTTCACTGGTGATAGACCAAGCTGGATAGTACGCACGGATAGAGGTGGCCTCAAGCTGTTCCCGAGTGGACATGCGGTTGTGCATGCTTTTACAGCATGCTCGCTGTGGGAATCCAAAGCGGAGTTTTTGGTGTACTCTGACGAGGTAAATGGGATGACGTCATGCACCCCGGCTTCTTTACCGAGCCACGAAGCTAAATGGTTGTTTGTAGGGCCCCAGCCTTCTGGAGTGGATCCCTGACCTTGAGTTGGACACCTCGCTGCCGAAACGTTCCCTTCCGCGGTCTCGACCGTACACGAATGTCACGTTTGAGCCATCGGCGTCATTAATCGTTGCTGCCTCCGCGTTGCAAGCGCGATTCGCCTCGTATGATGAGGACAACAACATCCTCTGGGAGCCGGATGGTGAGTGTGCTGGTCGAGATCCGTGTGGGGCGAGAGCCTGACGAGGCGTAGGCGCAGGCATTTCATTCCCGCAGTGTGACTGTTCGACGTTGGAGCTTATCTCTCCTGACAGTTGGATAACTATGGACGGGTGGGTCACCTCTGTACAGCTGGAAACGGGGATCTTCTCACCTGTGGTCAGATATGAATTCGCTCCCAATGAATACGTCAATGCACTCGAGTGTGTGACGCTGGAGACGCTGAGTACAGATTCAGGGAGCAGAGATTTCATTGCTGTTGGAACGAGCATCGACCGTGGCGAGGACCTCGCTGTCAAGGGCGCCGTGAGTAATGTAATTTCCGTCCGCGGTCTGTTCACTCAGCACCGTGCACTTCCCCAAGACCTACGTCTTTGAAGTTGTCGAAGTAGTACCCGACCCATCGTCCCCCATCCAACGGTGGTATAAATTGAGGCTTCGCGTGCGTGACGATGCCAAGGGGCCTGTCACTGCGCTCTGCGGAATCAATGGCTACTTGGTGTCATCCATGGGGCAAAAGGTAGCGTAGAAGATACATTTGATGAGCTGAGTTGATGGGTATCCTCCAGATATTCGTCAGGGCATTTGACCTTGACGAGCGCCTCGTGGGCGTCGCATTTCTAGACGTCGGCGTCTATGTCACCAGCCTACGTGTGCTGAAAAATCTGTTGTTAATCGGAGATGCCGTCAAGAGTGTTTGGCTCGTCGCATTCCAGGTACGAATCCGTGACCTACCCCCGATGAACGGCAATGAGGGTCAACTGTCGACTCTAGGAGGATCCATACAAGCTTATGGTCCTGGCGAAGGACGTTCGACGAACATATGCGACCAACGTCGACTTTTTCTTCACAAACGGAGAGCTGTCAATCATTCTCAACGACGAAGAGGGTGTATTACGCGTGCTCACTTACGACCCGAGCGGTAAACATCCCCTTGTAGTCAACTCCATATGAATTTTTGACATGCTGTGTGTTTCTTTCTTTATTTCAGATCCGGACTCCAGAGGTGGTCAATATCTTATGTGTTACGGCGAGTTCCACTGCCACAAGGAATGTCGAGCGTCCCGAACGATTGCGCGGCGAACGAAAGAGGACAACGAGATCCCGCAGGCGAAGCTCATTACTGGTACGCACTTCGTGATGGGCGTTCTCGGATAGAGTTTCGTGACCGTTTTCCTCCGTCTTTCGTTGTTCCCCAGGCTTCACGGACGGATC
>JBBPLV010000352.1:0-21391 GCA_038089975.1 Boletellus ananiceps | reverse complement strand
CAAATCCTGGGCCACAGGGGCTCTGCAGCACGAAGGCAGTACCTTGTCTCGTGGAAAGGATATTCCTCTGCCGAAAACACCTGGGAACCAGAACACAATTTAGGAAATTCCCACACACTACTAATGGAATATAAGGCCTCCCGACCAAACGATTTCCCCCCAACCGGACGAAGAAGAACAAGATCATAGCACCTTCCCCTTTCCCTTAAAATACCTTATGATATGTCCCCCATTTCGGCCCCTACTTTCAACCTTCTTGCGATTTATTTCACTTTCTTGTTCCTCCCTTTCTTTCTAATCCTGCTGTGCCTTTGGGACACCCATCGGCACATTCTCAACTGCCATGTGGACATCCAGTACACCCTCACCCCTATCCCCACTCGCCGTCATCATTCCCCTCCTCCAGTTGCTTGGGTGGACGAGCCCACTCAGGACCAACAGCCACCTGTGCAACCAGAACCAAGTTGGTCTCTGCATTTTGTGGTGACATTTCCGGAAGCCGGCAACGGAGCTGGGCAGTGGGGAGGGAATACCTCTGGCTGGTAAAAATCTTTCTTTCTTTCAATCATTTCTTCTCTGTTCACCGAAGTATACTCCCAACGAATCCTGCGCATACTTCAGAAATATTACATGGCTGCTCTTTCCTGCCCCTTGTCTATCATCGATAACCCCCCACTTCACCTCGACCGACTTTCTGAATTCCACCGATCCACTTTTGTGTTCAACCTTCTGGATAATCCGGGCATCGTCCTCACCCTCAAACACCTTCCACTGTTTCGCCTCTCCCCATACCTCCCTTTAATCATCCAATTCTATTCCTTTTTCATTCACTGCCATCGCCAAACCATAGAAACCATCGCGATCTTTTGGACCGCCACTGAGTTAGGAATCCAACACCAATTCAACTCCACCTTCGCCCTCCAACACCTCGGTCATGCTCATCGCACTCTCTTTGAGTTGCTCATGGAAGCAGGACTACTTGAGTTGATCGTCCTACTCCCTTGAAACACCTACCTCCCACTCCTTCGCCAGCAGTTACTGTCTCTCACCAACGATGAGTGGGCCCATTACATGGCTAATGCCCCCATCATCCCACAAAGGGATTCGTTGGAAGAACTTAATCACCCCAGAAGTAGCACAGCAGGACCCTCGGTACAATGTCCCGCTATCCCTTCTGTCAACTTCGCGACCGTCCAACCCCCCACACCCGCCCCCCCTTTCATTCCCTCCTCACCCCCAGTGGGAATTGACTATGATGGGGTATGTCCAGACATGTCTGGACATGCTTCCCGGTGCGGTGCATAGGTTAACACTTGCAGGCAGAATCCTCTAATAAAGTGAGAGTGTTTTTTCTGCTGTTGTATGTCTGTGAGTGCCATAAAATGAAATTCTGTCAAATACATATGATAACATAGTGCAACATATCTGCCCGACGGCACTTTTGCAAATGAATCTGCTCACAACATATCACAACTGACTATTTCTGTTGACAGCAACATGGGGTATATGCTGATATATGCCAGCATATGCTTTCTTCTTGCTTCATCGCGCCGTTAGAATATGCTCATGTATGCTCAGAGATGCATTACTATTTGTAATACACCCACATTACATCTATACCGAAAGCTGGAAAGCATCGAAAGCGATCGCCAATACATACAAATAATTCCTCCTGTGCACACAAGGGGAAAGCATGACCGAGTTGAAGAGAAAAGGGGATTAAGCCACTAATAGACTGTTCCTTGGAATATGTCGTTGTTCCAGGCATCCTTTGCAACCTATCACAATGTCAGAAAGGTTTTCAGTTGTCGATGTAAAACATACTAGTTCATTAGACTCTGTTTTGTATGCCTGAGACATATCAGACACCTGAGTAAAATTTATGATGTTAGTACTTGGTACATGCCTTTCATTGCATGTCATTGAGAATTTTGAACCAGTAGTGTCAGAACTCGTCATTTGTACCATTTCTGTTGACCTGTGTGAGCCAATGCCAGGCACATAGATTGCTGAATAGAATATTTAGTAAACTCTTGGAGAGAAGCATAGCACTTACTATGCAGTCTTGTTTTTGCCAGGATGCATCCTTCAGCTCACGACCCCCTTGCTCTTTCCTTCTGAAGCTATGCTTCTCTTCTTACTCCCTTCACGTTTGGTCTCTCCGAACCTTCCTCTCGAATAAGGGGGAGGGGAGGGAGTTTGATCTTCAGTGTGCTCTTAGTGAGCATTCCCCTGCACGGACGTATTAGTAGATCATAAATAAAAGAAAGTGATTCACATTGGATTGACGATGACTTGCGAGGACATCTCCGTTCCATTGATTGCATCGGTCTCCTCATTCATCATGCTGGTTTCATTTGGTGTATCAGTTTCTACGTCCATAGCACCAGTCTCCTCATTCGTTGCATCGGTCTCCTTGTTTACCATACTGGTATCTACGTCCATTGTGCTGGTCTCCTCATTCATTGCATTGGTTTTCTCTGTTGTGTCGGTCTCCTCGTTTGTTGTGCTGGTCTCGTCATTTGTCATGCTAGTCTCCTCATTTGTCACACCGGGATTTGTAATGACTGACGAATTTGAAAGATTTGATGATGATGATGCAGGGGAAGCAGAAACGGATGTGATAGCAACGTGATCAAGGAGAGAGGTTGAGTCAGTTTCAGATGATGCGAGAGCCAATGAATCGATTAGAGGATCACTTGCTAAGTCTATCTCTGTGTCTTCGTTGCCTGGGTACGCATTAGTATGAATGATGAGTCAGAAAGTAGCTCACCCTTTATCTTTTTCTCTGTACACTCGAACTTGAATTCTTTTGCCTTTCACTTTTGAACAGCAGTGGTACACGACAGTTCTCCAGCACTGGAATCCTCTTCCTTCTTGACAGAACAGGCGTCCACCAGGTTTCCTTCTGCATCAATGGTGTTCCGAACCCAGCCTGGGTAGTCGAGGATGCACAGCTCGTCTATCTTCCAATCATTTTCCGCGAGCTCCATGAACGGGAATGCCTTGTAGACCACATTCTGGACATACTCCTTTGTGGAAGCGCTGGCCTTTCCCCAAGACTTTGGCGCATTCTTCTTCATGATGAGGTCTTTCCAAGCACTCTTGATCATCTTGCGTAGGGACCTAAGCGTAGGGTCTGAAATCATCTTTCCGTTAGCGTCCTTGAGGTAGGCCAACTTCCAGCGGTCGTTTCTGCTAGCTTCGGCTGAGGTCGTCCACTGAGCATATGATTCTTTATGCCAAAAGCGAACGTCCAGATACTCTTCACATGTCTTGACAGCTGACGCAGGAGGGTTCACATTGATTTGAGCTGAAAGTTGATCAAACAAAACCCTATGCACCCCGAAATGTTCAGTAAATGAGTAAAGCTTCAGTATAACTTACTTGATTGTATCACACTCGGTTGTTATCTTGAATACCTCCCTTTCAAGATTGTTGCAGTGCTCCTTTAATACAACCAGCTCCTGCTGTATGTATGTGTTCTGGATGGATTGGACCTGGTGAAAAAATCATTAGCAAACTATAGCTCACCTGGTTACTGAATATATGTGGTGATGGGAATGCAGTGGGCGCGTGGAGATAAGATTCTGCATCTTGGGTAGGAAACTGCATTGTGTCCCGGGTACTAGGAAATTGCACCCTGGGAATCTCAGTTCCACTATGAAAAGAGCTGAAATCGAATGTTGGTCCACGATTCATGGTATGAAGTGGAAATACAAAGTGAATGGTAGTGGAGGAGGACACGACTCGATGCATCTAAGCATAGGGGCAACTCCGACTCGGCATGTTCCATAACTGTATCGAGTGCATGCTAGCCAAACGTTACTACATTAGCCAAACACGAATATGTCACTACCACCAATCCAGCCAATCTGCAAAGCCCCTGAGCTTAATATGTCTGATGATATTATCTTACTTGACATTGATGATATCATTCCACAATGGGACACCTATACCTTCTCACTTGATATTGAGAAACCAGGAAAAAAGGTATGTTTGGCTCACCATTTGTGCTCACAAGCTGAAACTCTGTTAGCAATTCGTTCTTTGTGTGAATCGCAATCCTGTTGAGAAAGCAACAGCATATGTGTTTATTTTCTACCGTGAACATGCTGTGTTTTGATGATAACTTAACAGTCAATCCCAAACTGAACACGTTCCAAAGTGTATCAATTCCATTGACGCGTTCGTATATCTATGCTCTGATTGTGCATGCACTGATTATGTACCAGAATGATCCAAACAGAGGGCGAGGTTGTTGTTGCCAAACCAGAGCTACTCCTCCTTGAGCCGGAACTCCCAGAATGAGCCCAGCTTGAAAAAGAGGACATTCTCCCCGACTTGCCTCAGACTTTTACAAGGTATTGTCTCATATAGTATTTATATTATTCTTACCATAAGCTCAGCTGTCCAGTTGACCCCTGCTGCCTCCTTATCTGCCAGCCGAATGGCAAAAATAACAATTTCCCAAAGTACATGGTGCGACCATTCGAGGCATCGGCTATCAAACACAAAACTGCGATCAGGCAGGCTGCTATGGAGGAACTTAGGGAACGGTTCGAAAAACGTGCATGTACAATGTAGATACCTACTCATTTGTCATGTACACAAACGATGTATACAAATCAGCACAAGAAAAATGTGGGTAGACATTGTAAGCTACTCCACAATGTCGTTGTCATCATCACCCACCATGTCGATACTGTAAGGGACACCGAGATCAGAGATATCCAGGCCTGGTTTCTCAACCATACAAAATATATCCTTGTCAACCCCAGATGGTAGAACGCGTTTATGTGGTATCATAGCAACAACGCTCTGAATGGACTTGACATTGATGACGATGTAAGAGTGGAGTAATGTCGAAGCGATGAGGACACTATAGGAGAGCTTGAGTAAGTCATAGTCGGCTTCCGAGTAAGGTTTGACTATCGCAACATTCTTGAAACATGGGATACCATCAAGCATGGTCACAGAAAGTTGCGTGAACCATTGTACCTCGCCAACACTGAACTTCCTATCTAAAGTGAACTATATTGTGTTCGTATGGTTAGTATATCATCTAAGTACAACAGAAATGGCACATACTTTGACGTTATGTGCTACATGTATTTCCTGGTCAAGTTTGATAGACTTATGCCATAGAGACCGAGCAGTTTGACCATTGGGTAAGTGGAGCCGGGCCCATTTGAACATACGTGGAATTGCTTGGCCAGCAGGAAGATAGTTCTGAATGGCCATGAGAATGGCAGGTTCTAGTGATGCAGGGTATCTGTCTCGCTTGCGAAGGAGTGCAAAGCCATCTCCAAGATCAATGGCACCACTAGGATGCGTCCTGAAAGGGTCGTCCAGCTCTGGCATGATCGAGAGTAAGGCATTGACCTGACAACGCCTTACACCCTCTCGAGCAAGGTTGGCATACAGACTCGAAGGTTGGCATATTTCCTGTCCGAGGTTCCCGATTGTACGTTCCATTGTCCACTGAGCGTAACAAATCGGTGGGCCTTTTTGAATGGCCTCTGGGACGAGATGGATGATTTGATGGATAGTGGGACGAATAAAGTGAAGACGGTCCTGTTTAAGCTGATAGTAGAGTAATTCAAACTCACGCTCCCAGGAACAGAGAAGCCCGTGTGCATCCTGAAGTTGTTGGGCTGTGATGCGATGTTGGAACATGATTTGGAAGCCTTGTACGAGTTTGCAGAAATTGGACCAGTACTTCTGGGGGAGAAGCAAGTAGAGGAAGATGGGCGTGTAACCAAACAGGTAAAGCTGAAACTCCCAGGTCTTGTATTGTGTGTTTATCTTCTCAGCAATGTTGCGGGGTTTGCGATCGAACAACCCTAGGAGATAGCAACCAGCCCTTTCTACCAGCTCACTGTGTCTAGCCCATGTAGCTTGATCTCGTAGGACAGCCCATTCCCAGGTGGCCTTGTCATCACTAGACCCATCAAGTGAACCATGCCAGAGGTGGATGAATAGGTCGGAAATATTGCCAGCAAGATGCATGATATCAGTTGTCATGCAAAGAGGAACGCCGAGAGATCGAGAAGAGGAGAGGCCAAGGATAAGCGGGGGTTTTGTGAGACCAGTATCCTTCTTTGTCCTATCCCACTGAGTCTGATTGGCAACTGATGTAATTTTTATTAGGTTGTCAGCGTAGTCAGATGATCCACCCTCTGGCAGTTCAAATACGTCAATGTCAGTGTGGTCATTGAGACCTCGAGGGCGATCACGAGGACAAAGAAGGGCAGGGTAGTAGTGGGTGCCTTTCAGGTGACCAAGGACTCCACAGTAGAGGCGGCATCCATTCTTGCCGCTGTGCCCTACCATACCATCCCAGTATACAAGTCCAGGTCCGTTGGCTGTGATAAAAAGGAGATATGGGTATGAAATATATCGAGAGTTGGTGAGGACATTCCATATAGGAAGTCCCTCTCATTGTATGGCAGCAAGGTAATGGAGACCTGGGAAAAGAAATGAGTCAACATTCTTGGGCTTGTTGGGTCCGGGAATAAAGCCACCAGGGAGGACATTGAGTTTGCAATATCGAATATCAGGTGACAAGTTGACAATGATCCAAACATACATCCAGCAGTCGGATTGCTTACTGTCATAGAGCTGGGCACCGTCCATCGAGATCATGAGACTAACATCATGCTCTTTGATGTCCTCATCAAGAACTGCGCCAAGAAAATCCCAGCCGGCTGCTATGTCATTGAGAATAGGAATCCTGCCTTGATTTGTACCAGGCTGCTGAAGCTCATCTAAAATCTGTTGAGAACATTCCCAAAGATAACGCATTGAGTGAGCACTGGCGGAATTTCGAAAACGGGCTTGGAGTTGGGGACCAACAGGAATTGTAGTGAATCATTGAGCAGGAATTTGTGTACCACCTTGATGCTGCTGCTGGCTCCAACGAGAGGCGTTGCAAGTAGAACAATGGTCTAGATCAGCGAAGGGTCCAGTGAAGGCATGACATGAGTTTGGACACATGTCGTGTTGAATTGCGTCAATGCCTGTGTAGGTGGTGATGAGTTTTTCAACGTTGTAGTAGGTTTGAATATCCTCAGTACCAGGAATGTTGCCAAAGTTCTGTTTGAATGAATGTGTAATACACTCGTAAGCAGTCCTGGATGCATGTTCAAGCACAAGATAAGTGGAAATAGAATAACGAAGACTGGGCGTAGGGATCTCGAATGGTATGCTGGGAGGGTTACAAAGTCGTTCTAATGCTTCTGCATTGAGATTGGTGACAGGGTTGGTAATGCATGCATTCATGAGAGCACGTATAAATGTCATCGAGTCCAGCATGATTTGGAGGGTGGCAGATTGCTCAAGTTCGTCGATGTTGATCTGAGGACACTCTCTCCTTCGGTACACGATACGCCCACATCTTTGAGGTGGAGGATTGTGAGGGGGAGATGGATTGTGAGGGGAAGACTGAGGTGGAGATGGGTCACGGGGAAGAGATGGATTGTGGAGAGGAGATGGATCATGGGGAGGAGATGGATTGCAGGGAGGAGATGGATCACGGGGAGGAGATGGATTGCGGAGAGGAGATGGATTGCGGGGAGGAGATGGATCATGGGGAGAAGATGGATTGTGGGAAGGAGATGGATTGTTAGTATGATCAGGACTCATCTAAATAATACGTTAAAGAGAGAATGACACTGAGCAGGAAAACTTACTTGATGACCATGTTTAGAAGGTCCTGGAGGGTTGTCTAATTCCCTGCCTCACTTCTGGTTGTTCTGCCTGCGAGCAGGCATATCCCAGGGGTGACGATTGTCCATAGGAAGATTGTCAAACTTTTTCTCTTGAATATGTGCACGTTCTGCATCGGAAGCAGCATCCTGTAAGTGACGAAAGAATGTTGCCGCTGAGACAATATGAGGCTGGCCAAAGCCATGTCGAATGCATGTACAATTGTATCGAACTGGCTCTTCGTTGTCGTTGGGTGCTTGCATGGAACTGTGGAAAGGCTGAGGAAAACAACTGTGCAAAGTTGCTTATGGCAAGGCAGTGCAAACAGCTTCTGCCATGCAAACACAACTTTACAGAGTTGCACAACATTGCCATGTCGCACTTGGGTTGCAATGATCACTTGATGTGGTACACTTGCACTGGGACTTCTCTTATCATGAGGGATCAGATACAAACATACAAGCATCGCCAAAGACATAAGATAACATCCGATAACATGCCTCATCATAGTCAGTTCCCACTGGGCCTCACCCCCCTCCACTCTGCCTCACACCTCTCCCTCGCCCACTCTCCCTGTTCCTCCTCCCACCCCCAGACGACGACAAATGGGACAGCGAATTTGCGCTTTGGCTCGACTGGGAAGCCACGATATCACAGATGGAGAACTCAGACCCCCTAGCCCCGGCTCTCCCTCTCCTTGAGGAACAAATTGAGCAGCAAGTTGCCATCAATGCGGATCGCGAACACACTATAGGACAGCCTGTCCCCACTACCTCTGTCCTTTCTGCCACTTCCTCCCCACACCTGGTCACCCCCAGTACACTTGTCCTGAGCAAGAATGCAGACTTTGCAGACTTTGAGGCCACAGTGCACAGAATTGCACAAGGGCCATGGATGGGAGCGAATCTGACTACCTCTCTGAGACAGATACTCTTGGAGTCGAGCAACTTGGTAGGGTCTGATCCGGTGTCTCAGACATATGACGGGGGTATTGTTACAACATCCGATGAGGTCTACAGTCTGCGATATCATTCTTCTTTGTTCTGTCCCTGCACTTTACCTTCCTACCTAGATGACGCAACCTTTCCAGTATTCCCCTTGTATCCGCTACCAGATAGGGACTCTTGAGTTACTACAATTGGTATGCTCCACTTTCCACTCTCAGACACATAGCCCTCCCACAGCATCATCTCATTATTGATGTTGTGTATCCCCAATTTCCACACTAGGCATCTCTTCGTTACTATACTAGGAATTACTATAATCTGCAAAGTACAGCTCTACCTAGGTATTTAACTGTGACCTGTACAATACTTGCTCTCCAGTTAGTTCTGTGCAATTCTACGTGCAGTCTCTGACCATCCGCGAGTCCTTAGGGAGAGCGAGCTTCTGACTTTGATTAGTCCTCATCCTACTATTGAGTGGACGCTATCTGAGTGTTACTTCCGAAAGAATAAAGGACCTCTAAACTGAACCTAAGAGGTTGTACACAGTCTGCATAACATCAAGGTGAATCATAATGAGTCATTGTGACTCGAAGATAAGAGATGAGTCAGAGATAAGGAAAAAGATAGGGGAATAAGGAATCATAACAAGATCCAGCATCAATAAAGAGATAATGCTGTGGGAGGGTGATGTGTCCGAGAGTGGAAAACAGAGCATACCAAATGTAGTAACTCAAGAGTCCCTATCTGGTAGTAGATACAAGGGGAATACTGAATAGGTTGCGTCATCTAAGTAAGAAGGAAAAGTAGTCAGACTGAACAAAGAAGAATAATACCACAAACTGTAGACATCCTTGCATGTTGTAACATTACCCCCATCATATGTCTGAGACAGCAACTCAGATCCAATTAAGTTGCTCGACTCTGAGAGTATCTGCCTCAGAGAGGTTGTCAGATTTGTCCCCATCCATGGCCCTTGGGCAATTCAGCGCACCATGGCCTCGAAGTCCACAACATCAGCACTCCCATTCAGGACAAGCATATTGGGGTTGACCAGGTGTGGGGAGGAAGCAGTAAGGACAGAGGTAGTGGAGGCATGCCATGCAGTAGTGAGTGTGTGATCTGCATTGATGGCAACTTGCTGATCGATCTGATCCTTGGAGAGAGGGA
Organism: Boletellus ananiceps; assembly: GCA_038089975.1. Taxonomy (NCBI): domain Eukaryota; kingdom Fungi; phylum Basidiomycota; class Agaricomycetes; order Boletales; family Boletaceae; genus Boletellus; species Boletellus ananiceps. The sequence goes on along the minus strand of JBBPLV010000352.1, from coordinate 11,567 downwards.
GAGATGGGGCTAGGGGATCGCAGTTCTCCATCTGTGATATCATGTCCTCCCAGTCGAGCCAAAGAGCAAACTTGCTGGCCCATTCATCATTGGTGGGGGGCGGAGGGAGGTACGGGGATGGCGGGCGAGGAAACAGTGCGAGGCAGAGTGGCAAGAGGTTCAGAGGGAACAAAAAGGGGGATTGGTGTGGGGGGTCAGACTGTCGCAAAGTTAATGGCAAGGATAGCAGGACATTGTATTGGGGTTCCAGACGTGCTGTCTCCAGGGTGATTGTGTTCGCCCAATGAATCCCTGTTCAGGGTGATGGGGGCATCAGCCATGTAATATGTCCACTCATTATCAGTGAGCGAGAGTAGTTGTTGTCACAAGAGAGGGAGGTAGACGTTACAGGGGAGTAATATGATCAACTTGAGTAAACCTGCCTCTGTCAGCAACTCAAATATAGTTTAGCAAGCACGTCCCAGATGGGTAAGGGTGACAGTGGAGTTGAATTGATGATGGATGCCCAGCTCCATAGTGGTGCAGAAGATCGTGATACTGTCAATGGTTTGGTGGCGAGTGGCCACAAAGAAGGAGTAAAAGCAAATAATGAGGGGAAGATAGGAGGAGAGATGAAATAATGGAAGATGTTCAATGGCAAGGACTATGCCTAGGTTATCTAGCAAGTTGAATATAAAGGTGGACCTATGGAATTCCAAGAGTCGGTCAAGTTGAAGCAGGGGGTTGTCGATGATGGACAGGGGATGAGAGAGAGTGGCCATACAGTATTTTCAGAGGATGCAAACAATCTGACAAGTGTGAATTTCTGCAATGAAGGAAGAAATGATGGACACCATGTACTACCAGCCGGAAGTGTTTCCTCCCCACTGCCCTGCTTTGTTGCTCATATCAGGAAAGGTCACCACGAAATGCAGAGACCAATCTGGTTCTGGTCACACTGGTGGCTGTTGGTCCTGGGTGGGCTCGTCTGCCCAAGCAACCAGAGGGGGAGGGTGATGATGGCAAGCGGGAAGGGGGGCTAGCATATACTGGATGTCTACTTGGTGGTTTAAAATCTGTCGATGGGTATCCCAAAGACAGAGCAGAATAAGGAAAAAGGGGAGGAAAATGAAAGCAAAATAGAGCATGAGAAGGTTGAAGGTGGGGGTGGAGATGGAAGGCATATCATAGAGTTATTTATGAGGAGAGAACTACTAGGATCTCTTGGGTCTTCTTTGTCCAGTTGGGGGGAAATCGTTGGGTTGGGAGGCCTTATATTCATTTAGTAGCTTGTGGGAATTTCCCAGATTCCTTTCTGGTTCCCAGGTGTTTTCCACTGCAGAATACCCTTTCCAGGAGACCAGATACTGCCTTCATGCTGTGGAACCCCTGTGGCCTAAGATTCATACCACCTCATATTGTTCTTCTCCATCACTCTGATCCAGGGGAGGGTTAATGAAGTTAGGGCCATGTTCCATAGTCTTGCGATAGGGGGTTAGGAGAGAGGCATGAAATACTGGGTGTATCCTCCAAGTAGGCAGAAGTCTGAGTTGATAGGTGACTGGGGAAATGACTTTTCTATTTTGAAAGGACCTTCATGTCAGGGGGCAAGTTTCCTGGATGGGTAGTGAAGCTTTAGGTTCTTGTTATCGAGCCAGACTTGGTCTCCTATTTTCCACAGTTTGTAAGGTGTGTGAATGTGTTCCTTCATTTTCTGTTGTGCTACATGATGAGCCTGCTGCACCTCCTCCCTAGCCTTGGACAAAAGAGTCAGCCTCTGCTCGAGTGCTGGGATAAAGGTTTTCCCAATGGCCAGATAAGATCAGGGGTCATAGCCCAGCATGAGAGACAAGGGGGATTGCTTGGTCACTGAGTGTGCTGTGGAGTTGTGTGCGAATTTGGCCATTGGGAGGAGGTCAGCCCAAAGTGATACATTTCCCTGGCAGAAGATGCAAAGATAGGTTTCCAGTTCTTGATTGACTCATTCTGTTTCTCCATCAGTTTGTGGGTGATATGTGGTGGAGAGGGTGAGGTCATATTCCAGCAGTCAGGATAGTTCCCTTGCAAAGGTGGAGGCAAACTGTGGGCCTTGGTCAGAGATACATCGTTCGTGAAGCCCAAATCTGGGAAAAACATGGTGGAAAAAGAGGTTAGCAATCCCTTTCACGTCAATATTCTTAGAACAAGGGGAGAAAATGACCCCCTTTGTAAGGCTATGTGTTAGAGCGCATTCTTCTCCGCTTCGCTCCGGTCAGTCGTAGGTGCAGACGAAAGGTTGAGAGGGATGAGAGGGGTCTGGAAGGTCGGAGGTATCGAGGACATTGGTCTCAGTGATGTTGGGTGGCACGCTGTACCCTTGCGCGCTCTCAGTCCTCTGAGGTCAGAGGTTGAATGGAGGAGGATGGAGATGTCGGAGATGGAATCCGACGGAGGTGAACTGGAGAGAGAAGTAGAGAGGATGGCTATAGTCGATATTCAGACTGGACTGTACAAGAGGTAAGTACAGAGTATATATTACGGAGTCCGAGGCTATGTACTACAGATGACAGAGACGGATGACAGAGATGGAGATGGAAGGGAAACTACTCTGGAGCTGTGCTTCCAGGTAGGAGAATGCTGGAGCTGTGCTCGCATAGAGAACACAGCTACGGGCAAAGTCTATGAGTGGAACTTACTAAACAGAGATAGTACATATAAGGAACAGGAACGGGGACAGAGTCTGGAGGTATATACAGAGTCAGAACAGAGATGGGAACGGAGATAGGGGCGGAGGAATGGAGATCAGGACCAGAGCTGACACGGGTCATGACACTATGGTCGACCACAACTAGAATGGAGTCGAATCTGCAGGACAGGGGTAAGTCAGTAATAAAATCGACAGAAATGGACTGAAAGGGGTGGGTGGCAGTACTTGGGAGTGGCCAAGCCAGCAGCATGGTAGGGTGGGTCTCAACCTTATTGGCCTGACAGGTGGCACATCCGAGCAGATATTTTTGCATGAATGTGGAAAGACCTGGCCACCAATAGTCACATTGCAACAGGCGTAACATCTGGAAAAACCCAGGGTGGCTGGCGGCAGGCACAACATGAACAGAATGAACAAGGTCACAGCAGGCATTCTCTGGGATATACAAGCAACCCTTAAAATAGAGCCAGCCATCATGGAAATGCCAATCGGAGTGGTGGGCATGGGGCAAGAGAGAGGTGCCCACCTGCAGGACATTAAGAGCATCAGAGACAAAGGGGTTGGAAGTCATAGAGTGAGCGATTTTGTTTGCAAGAGCGACATCCAAAAGGCGAATGAAGTGTGTGGGGGGCAGCAAGGTGACGTCCTGATTGTTGTCCATAGTAGAGACATCCGGGAGGCGGGATAATGCATCTGCTGGACCCATCTGAGAACCTGGTACATGGTGAAACTGAAGGTCAAAGTCCTGAAGAAACAACATCCAACAAGCCTGACGACAGGACTGCTTGTGGGGCTGCTTGAAGTAAGCGAGGTTTTTATGGTCGGTGAGGATGGTAATGGGATGTGCAGTCCCTGTCAAATACTGCTTCCATTGCTCAAGTGTGTGGATGACAGCCAGTAACTCCCGGTCATAAATATCATAATTGCATTCCTCAGGGAAGAAGGTTTTGGACAGATAGGTGCAAGGATGAAGTTCACCATTCACATCCTTCTGCATCAGAACTGCTCTGGATGCGACCAGGGAGGCATCAGTCATCACCCAAAAGGGCGATTCAGTATGAGGGAGATGGAGAACCGGTCAGGAGAGGAAGGCCCATTGGAGTATATGGAAAGTGGTTTCACAGGTCAGAGACCAAAGCCAGATGGCCCCTTTTTTTGTGAGGTCATGCAACAGACAGGTAATAGAGGAAAAGCCTGTGATAAACTTCTGATAGAAGTTGTAGAATCCAATGAACGACCAGACAGCTTCTACAGAATGAGGAGGAGCCCAGTCCTGAATAGCCTGCAATTTAAAAGGGTCCAGAGTGATGGCACCTGGGTGGATGATCATGCCCAAGTATTCCACCTTGGAGACATTGAAGAAACATTTTGAAAGCTTTAGGAAAAGGTGGTAGTCTTTCATCCATTGGAGTACTCAGAGGGTCTGTTGCTGATGTAATTGGGCATCCCCATTCATATGGATAATAAGGTCGTCCATGTAAATCAGGAGCCATTCCTCCGATATCATATCCTGAAAAATGTCATCCATCAGAGCTTGAAAGGTAGGCAGAGAGTTATACAATCTGAAGAACATGATGGTAGGTTCATACAGTCTGAAGGGGGTGATGAATGCCACCTTCCAAGTGTCGGAGGTGTTAGAGCATGTTCTTCTCCACTCCGCTCCAGTCAGTTGGAGGTGCGGACGAAAGGTCGAGAGTGACGAGAGGGGTCTGGAAGGCCAGAGGTGTCGAGGACGTTGGTCTCAGCGATGCGGGGTGGCACACTGTACCCTTGCGCGCTCTCAGTCCTCTGAGGTCGGAGGTCGGACAGAGAAGGATGGAGATGCCAGAGATGAAATCCGACAGAGGAAGACTGAAGAGAGGTAGGAGAAGATGGCTATAGTCGATATTCAGACTGAGTAGTACAGGAGGTAAGTACAGAGTATATATATGGAGTCCGAAGTGGATTAGTAACGGAGGCTGTAATGGGATGAGTAAGTCAGAGATGGAAGGGAAACTACTCCAGAGCAGTGCTTCTGGGTAGGAGAATGCCAGTGCTGTGTACACAGCCGTGGGCAAAGTCTAAGAGCGGAACTAATCCTAACAGAGATACAAGAATGTATATATGGAGATAAGATAAGATCGGAGATAGGAGAAATGGAGTCCAGAGGTACATACAGAGCCAGAACAGAGATAGGAACGGAGATAGGGGCAGAGGAACGGAGATGGGACCAGAGCTGACACGGGTCATGACAGGAGGCTTTGATTCGGACATTATTATATCCCCATCGGATGTCCATTTTGGTAAAGAAGGACAAGTCTTTTAACTGATCAATGAGGTCAGAGATGAGAGGAAGGGGATACACATTCTTGACCATATGTTGATTGAGGTAGCAGTAGTCTTGACATGGTTGTAGTCCTCCATTCTTCTTCTGTACCACAAAGAAAGGGGATGCCTGAGGGGATTTGGAGGGTTTGATCTTCCCTGATTTCAGGTGTTCTTCAATGAAAGCTTTGCATGTGGCCAATTCTGCTGGGTTTAAGGGGTAGGCTTTTGCAACCTTTGGTACAAAATACAGAGTAAGATCAATGGTGTGATCATATGGGTGAGAGGAGGGAAGCTCTCCATCCTGCAGTTCTTCAAAAATACTCCAGTATGCTTCGTACTCGGGGGGAAGGGTTGTGTCTGACTTGGTCGTCTGCTGGGCTAGCTTAGTGGATATGGTCACTTTAGCAAGAGATTCTGGTTCCAAGAGGATTCCAAGGTATTGGAGAAGATATCACTGGTCAGTTGGATCGAGTTGACACAAAGGGGACGGGGAGTCCGGGATATTGATGTGTCCAGTAGTCCAATCAATAACAGGATTAATGTCTCATAGCCAAGTGATACCCAGTATGGCCTTTTCAGTCCCACAATTGATGATTAGGAATTTACATCGTTCCATTTGAGATCCCAGAATGATTGTCAGAATGACATAGCTGCAAATAATTCCATTTTTGTTCTCTGAGCCATCGACATTATGAGCTCGGATTGGCTTTGGGAGTCTGTGTGTTTTCCATCCTTTTAGTTGGACAAGATACTTGTTGACAAAGCATCCAGTTACACCACTGTCGATGAGTGTAGAGATTTCAACGCTTTGAGTCACATCAGATTCATACAGGTGAATGGGGAGTTTGATTGCTCTAGAGTGAGGGCCTAGTACAAATACAGGTGCGACAGAAAGGGGAGGTAAAGACATTGTTACTTTTCTCCCAGTTAAAAATCCTGAGACGTGTCGAGTTTCTGCACATCTTGATCTTCTGAGGTGTATGTGCAAAGGATCCGGAGTAGCTCCTCTCTAGGGATATCAGAGTTTTGGATGAACTCCCCTAAAGCATCCTCTCTGGTTTCCAGTGCCTTTACATTATGAGGCATGGTGGGGAAGCAGTGGGTTTCTCCTCTAGGATGGTTGGTGGTCTGACAACCTACACGATGGCAGATGAAGCATTTATCATTCTTCATATGCTCTGCTCTTTCTACAGGAGTTAAGCATATTGTGTCGATGTCCATGGCAGTCGGGTCCTGCTGGTTGTATGACCCTCTGAAGGAAGGTAGGGGTAAATAGTTTCTCCGTTCTCTGATCTTTCAGAGATGGCAGATATTCTTGTCAAAGACATGGGCCTTCTTTATCCAATCTCTCCATTTTGTTGGCTGAGGATTCAGCATCATCATCATATTGGCCAATCTTTTGTCGACTCCTCATCATAGGATGTCGATCAGGATCTCATCATGTCCTGTTTCCAACTGACTTCTCATCACCTTTAGTTCAAAGGTGGTGACATAGATATTGAAGTTCCCCCTTTGGAGCCTTCCAGGTAAAGCTCGTTCACTTCCATCCTTGAAGTCGCTCTGTTTTAACTCATATAGTTCATTCCGAGACCTTTCTTGTTGTCCAGTGGGGATGAAGGAGTTGTGGAACACTTCTCAGAATGAAGTAAAGATACTATCAACAACTTTCGGATCTCAGGTTTCGGCGAATGCCATGGCTCGTCCTTTGTTCATCTTATTGAGACAGGTGAGGATCAGGAGGGAGTCGTTATTGTAGATGTCCTGGTTGATGGTGAAGAAGGCAGTCATTGCCAGCATCCACCTAGTTGTGTCAACTGCATTCCCATCAAAATCTCTGGGTAGGGCTGCTCGAAGTTCCCCCTTTTTATCATGATGACCCTGATCCGCCATTGGTATGTCTTCTTGGTCCTCTGTACTCATGACTAGAACCACTGGTGACAGGGAAGGGGCAGTAGGGGGAGCAGGGGCAAGGGTGGCGTGCTCTAGGACTGTTTCCGGGGTTATGGATCGTCTTCTGCAATGTTCATGAAACAACAAGCTAGGTGGAGGGGGTCTAGGCACACCCAAAGAGGTAGCAACTCATTGGGGGGGAAGTGGGGAGTTGGTCTGGTAGGGGTTTTCAAAGGGTCTGGGTTCTACTGGTGTAATGCTTGGGGTTGGTTCATCTTCAAAGAATACTTCTTCATGCTCCGTTCCTTCCTCATATTCTGGGGAGGATTCTAGCTCTTCAGGGGATCGGTACAACATGGTTCTGAAGTGCTCACCCTTTCGCTGAATAGTAGGGGCAGGGAGAGAGCTAGTTCTTTTGTTACATGGACTGTGTGCAATCTCCTAAGGTCAATTTCAGAGTCCTATGTTCCAGAAGGTAACACTCAGACAGCATCCACTCGATAGTAGGACGATGACTAATAGAGCTCCTTATACTCACTATCCTTTGGGGGACTCGCAGAGGCCAGAGACTGCATGTAGGATTGCACAGAACTAGCTAGGGATCATCTATAGTACAGGGCACGATTTACCTAGGTAGAGCTGTACTCTGCTAGTTGTAGTAATTCCCGGTATAGTAGTGAAGAGATGCCTAGGATGATAGTGTGGGAGATGCAGCATCAATAAAGAGATAATAATGTGGGAGGGTGATGTGTCCAGGAGTAGAAGACAGAGCATACCAAATGTAGTAACTCAAGAGTCCCTATCCAGTAGTGGATACAAGGGGAATACCACATAGGTTGTGTCATCCAAGTAAGAAGGAAAAGTAGTTGGACTGAACAAAGAAGAATGATACTGCAAACCATAGATGTCCTCGCATGTTGTAACAGAGTCCATCGGAGTCGACTGACCAGCAGGAATCAGAGGAGTTGGACATATGGCATTGTGCCACTGTGTTGGAGGGGAGTGTGGAAAGGATGTCTTGGTGGAGTTGATCCACATTGACAAGGACTGTGGCACGGAGAGTGGGGGCAAGGAGGCAGGTAGCTCTAAGGGAGGACGCAAGCTGTTCCTGGGTGAAGACCAGACGGAGGTTGTGGGGATTGATGTGAGTGTAGTCCCTATCCCCCTCTTTGGGATAGACATCCCAGTGTCTAGTGAGGGAGTCAGGCTTCACTCCAAGGCATCTAGGACAGAAGCGGATGATGAGGTTAAATTGGCAAAGGAACTCTGACCAGCACACTTGGCACCAGGTCAGGAGTTTGGAGGAGGTGAAGTATTCAAGATTCTTATGGTCAATGACAATGTCAACCAGAGACACGGAGCCCTTGAAGTAGTGCTGCCAGTGTTGGAAAGCCTCAAAGATGGCCAAAAGCTCCTTATCATGGGTGTCATAGTTGAGTTCTAGAGTGGTGAGCATGTGGGAATAGTAGGCGACCAGATGAACCTCACCATCAGAGCATCCAATGGAAAGGATACCTGCGATGGCATAGTCGGAGGTGTCGGTCTCCACAATGAGCAGAGCATTTGGAACCCAGTGGGTGAGGATGGGAGCAGAAGTGAAAGCTGCCTTGAGGCACTGGAAGGCAGAGTGGCACTCTGGAGTGAAACTCCAGAAGGCATCCTTATACATCAAATGGGTAAGAGGAACAATGATGTTGGAGTAATTAAATATAAAATGTCCATAAAAGTTCATGAATCTGAGGAAGGATTGGATGTCCTTAACCTTCCGAGGCTCTGGCCAATCAGAGATGGCCTTCACCTTTTCAGGCGACATGGACAGTCCCTTGGTGGACAGCTGGAAACTGAGGTACTCAATGGAGGTGGAATGGAACTTGCACTTCTCTGGCTTGGTATGAAGGCTGTGCTGCTGGAGACAGCGGAGGACTTCTCGGACATGCTTCTTGTGGGATTCAAGATCGGGGGAATAGATCAGGATGTTGTTGAGGTACACAACGACACAAACATCAAGGAGATCAGCAAATATACTATTGATGAACCTCTGGAATGCAGCTGGGGCATTGGTGAGACCAAAGGGCATCATGCACCACTCAAAAGAGCTGTAGCAAGTACAGAAGGCGGTCTTCCACTCATTGCTGTCAGTGATGTGGACTAGGTGATATGTGTGCCAGAGATCGATCTTAGTGTAGATCCAGGCTTTAGACAGAGCATCCAGGAGGTTGGAGATGAGCAGAAGAGGATACTGATCTTTCTTGGTGATCTTGTTGAGTCCACAGAAGTCCACACACAAGTGGAGTGAACCATCCTTCTTGCAGACAAAAAGGACTGGAGCTCCATGAGTGGAGCTGGACTGTCAGATGAATCCATAGCTAAGGTGTTCATCAAGGAATGTGTGGAGGGATTCTGACTCAGTGAGGGAAAGGGAGTAGATGGTACTGAGAGGGGGTGAAGTGCCCTCGTCCAGATCAATCTTAAGGTCAAACTCACAATGTAGAGCAAGCTTAGTAGCTCAGGCTTTGCTGAAAACATCCATGAAATCATGGTAGGCCTCTGGAACGTTGGAGAGGTCCAGAGGTGGATCTGGAGAGGTGGAAGCAGAGCAGAGCTTCACTGAATCCTCTGGTTGGAAATACATCGAGAATTGCACAGAGCCTTCTAGCTTGCAGGCATGGGAGTATGCTATAGCATTGATGAAGGATATGCTAGGCAGGGAAATAGGAGGTGAGTCAAGGGTGGACAGGCTGAAGTCTGGGGCATCATCGGAGATAGATGCAGGAGGAGGAGCCACCAGAGTGGGCTTGACTGAGGAAGGTACCAGGGATGTTGGCACTTGTTGTATAGTCAATCAGAAGCTAATGCTGCCCAATACCCAATCAATTGATGGATTGTAGCAGGTGAGCCATGCATGTCTGAGCACAAGTCAACTAAAGCAGAGATGGAAGAATTATATGATGGAAGTGAAATGGAAAGCATAAGAGCATTTGGATTGGAAAGAGTGGACATGTTGAGATGGACCTCTGTGATTGCACACTTGGAGCCAACACAGTCCCCAAGGTGTGCAGAGTTCTGGGGACTGCTCAGCCTTTTTTCAACTCCACAGTGGCAGGAGCAGAGGTCATCATGACCATCACGGCACGCACCTTTGCCTTGGAAGCCTTAGAGGTTGACTTCAGACAAACCTTAGTAGTATGTCTGGCAAGTCTACAGAACATGCAGAGACCGTTCTTGAAGTGGCACTGATGTTCTTCCTCCATTAGTTTGCTGTCCTTGCCCAGGAGTGTGGGTGTGTTGGACTTGGTGGGAGTGGGTTTGGAGGAAGATGACACAGTCGCCTTAGGAGTGGAGGAGGTTGGAGAGCCGGAGGATCTATTAGTGGAGGTGGAGGGTGTGGAAGTGGACTTATTGGCATTGCTGGAATTGGAGGGAGCAGATTTAGTTTGACAAGCAACCTCCAATTTTCATTCCCAGTACCTCGTGTTGATAGTCTGTGCAAGGTTCTGGAGATTGTACAGTGTGGCAGGCTTGCCAATGTGGGAGATCTTGTCCTTGATGCAGTCCACAAGTCCATTGTAGAAGATGTGCTGGAGGGCACCAGGTCCATACTCATTGACCTGCCCTGCCAGCCTATTGAACTCTATGATGTTTGTTGATCTGCTGATCATCCTTCATTGTCAGGTGGTCCAACTGATGTTCTGCATCTCTGACAGGATCATGTGGACCAAAGTTCACCTTTAATTCTTCGATGAAGGTGTCATAGTCGTCCATCCACAAGGGACGACAATGGTACTGTGTGGAGTTGAGGAGGTCCAGTTCAAACCATTCCAAGACCATACCCTTTAGGTAGGACTGTGCAAAGACTATCTTAGTGCAGTCCATCTGGAATGCCTTCAAGTGGTCCTGGAAATTTAACTCACATTGCACCAAGAAGGTGCAGAGTTTGCGAGGGTCCATTCTGTCAAATGTGTCAGACTCCCAGACCTTAGTCCAAGAGGAGGAGGTATCATGGTTGGCAGTGTTCACCTGCATGAGCATGTGGATTGCCTGCATGAGTGCAAGCATAGAATCGGGAGGTGGGGTCAGACTTGGGGGAATGGGGATGTTTTGGGGCAACCAGGGGTTGTCAGAGCCAATGGCATCCTGCCAACCATCATCTGGATCATCTGGGTTGTCAGGGTTGTCACCCAGATCAGGCTCGTCACTGCCAGAGGGGGTGGGCATGCCAGAGGGAGACTACTGGGCTCGACTAGCATGGGAGGGAGTAGGGGTGGTCCTGCCATCTGTAGGCAAAGGACTCTGACGTGCTGGGAACAAGAGGAAGTTCCCAGAGCTGGGCATAGGGGGAGGTGTGTCAGGACAGGGGTTAGTATGAGAACGCGCACAAGTTTGGATAATACAACTCATAGCAAGAGAACAAACAAACACACAAGTGTCAGTTCAAATATACTGTTAAGTCTGGTTCCTCTCTGCTCTACTCCAGTCAGTTGGAGGTGCAGGAGGGGACAAGACTGAGGGATGAAGGGGATGGAGTGGTGAGGACATCAGCTTCAGTGATGCAGAGTTGCACACTGTGTCCTTGTGTGTTCATGTCCTTGTATTTCGGAGGATGGAGGATCAGAGTTGTCAGAGATGGAATCCAACGAAGGAACTGAGGAGTAGGAAAGAGGAGACTAAGATTATATTCAAACTAAGGAGTTACAGTGAGGAGTAC